>PISX010006613.1:77348-96252 GCA_004024625.1 Mellivora capensis | reverse complement strand
CACTTTTTCATGTGTCTGTTGGCCATCTGGATGTCTTCTTTGCAGAAATGTCTGTTCATGTCCTCTGCCCATTTCTTGATTGGATTATTTGTTCTTTGGGTGTTGAGTTTGATAAGTTCTTTATAGATTTTGGACACTAGCCCTTTATCTGATATGTCGTTTGCAAATATCTTCTCCCATTCTGTCAGTTGTCTCTTGGCTTTGTTGACTGTTTCCTTTGCTGTGCAAAAGCTTTTGATCTTGATGAGGTCCCAGCTGGGGAGTGACATCATCAGAAGCTTGTCCTGCGAGAGTCCAGAGCCCCTTCTAGCCTAGGACTACATCTACAAACAAGGAGAACCCCAGATACGTCAGGCCCAGAAACAAAAGGAGCCTGCTGGTGTGGGGGAGGCGTCCTTCTCCTCGGTAACTTCCCTAGTGGCAGGAGCAAGGGCCAGACTGGGCAGGGCTCCCTGCTAAGCAGCTAAGCGCAGTTCCCTCAGTTTCTTAAGGCTGCCGGGAGGTTCAGTGTGGACCTGGTATGCAAGCCACCCCTTTGCAGGAGGTCCAAGCCTCACTGCAGCCCAGGGCCTGAGGGACAGGGCCTCAGCTGCAGCTGGGAAAACAACCCCACCCCCTCCACCCAGGAGAAGACAGGGCTGAGAGCAAGAGCACAGAGCCCCAGAGATGGGCAAAAACCAGCACCAGGAACCCTGCTGCACCTCTAGGCAAGGCGGTCCTGGATTAGCCTCCTCCTTCTGTTTGTTTGATGAGGAATCAGTAAGACCTGTACGTTACTTCCAGGCCAACCGCTGGTTTATTTACTACAGCAGTGGTGGGTCCCGGTGCCTTGAGACCCAGCCCTGTGACTTCCCACCTCACCCATGGCCCATTGCCCCCCTCATAAGCTGAGGGAATGTGGGGGTAGGCAGGCCCAGCAGCCCCTCCTGTCCTGGCCTTGGGCCAGAGCTTGAGCTCCAAGCTGCTGTCCAGGAACGTGCCTGTGGTGGTGCGACAGGGGACCGGGCCTCGCCCCACAGGCCCTCCCAGCGTGAACCTGTGTTGACGTGGTCAGCTGGGGAAAGGCCCTCCATCACTCCCAGGGCCCACACCCAGAGGCCCTGGGGGGAAGCTTGTCATCAGGAAGAACTGTGCCTCAGGAGGCAGTAGGATGCTGGCCTCCACAGGGATCCAAAACAGACAGGGCACCAACAAGGTTAAGATTTGAGGATTCTCCAAGCTGTGAGGTCATACAGTCTTGTGATGGGACAGGGACCTCCAGGACACAGGAATCCCACAGAAATGTGAGGACAGCCCCTGACCCCACTAGGACCCTGGCTTTTTCAACTGGGCCACAGAGCCTCGGCCTTCCCCAGTGAGCTGCCCACACAAGCCCTGTCTCCTGTGGGCTCACAGCCAGGCTTTGGGGGCCCATCTCAGAGGCAGATCCTCGCACCCCTCCCTGTACCCTGACCTCCATACTAAGTACTGTGGGGGTTGAGAGGGAAGGCTGACTGCAGAAACTGAATGTGCAAACCCCTTCCAGGCCTTAGCCTTCCGCCCAGATCACGCAGCAACCGCTCAGGGTGAAGGAAAGTCCACAAAGCTAGTCCACACCTCCTTCCTCAACAGCATCACCTGCCCTCCCCTTGTGACTGCCTCCCCCCGTCCCTTATTACCTCAGGGACAGGAGACCTGCTTGTAAGGGGAGTAGAAGCAGGGGAGGACATCCCCAGGGTGACAGGACAGAGCTGAGCTGCTGAATCCTTGCTAGGGTTGACACGGGAGTTCTGACCCATGTCTGGGGGCCAAGTGTCATGCCAGTCCCTTCACAAGCAGCATGTCATCTACCTCTTGTCTCAACTCCATGAAGCAAATGGGGTAGAGTAACTCGGAGGGCCTTGCCAGGGCTGCAGCCAGCCTTGCTCTGGGAACACAACACCCCACAACCAGCCTTGCCAAGAGCACTGGCCCTGCCTCTCTGCTGTGGTGCCTAGGCCCCTGCAGGACATGGTCACACTGGGTGTGGCCCCACGGGGCCGGCGCTGCAGGGTTTCATGAACCCATCGGCCTCTGCCCCAGCAGGAGCAGGAGGCAGAAGGCTCTGAGCGCAACACATGGAACTGCTTGGCCAGGAGAGTCTCAGAGGAAATATTTTTCTATTGTATTCATCTTTTTCAAAAGGGGGTGTGGGGGCCCTATAACAAACCCAGTATCTCTGAAATGATTTGAAAGAGCCCCTCTTTTCCGTTGGGTTTTTTCCTTTGCCAAATCTTGTTAGTTGGGGCTTTCAGATGTCGGGAGGTGGGGTACGGTGATAAAAGCAGGAAAACAAAACCCATTAGAAGAAAGTATTTGTGGCAGTGTTTGAAGGATGTGTTAAAAGGTTCACTTTTTTCCCATGCCTAAACGGTGTAAAACCAGGGACAAATAACTCTAATGAAGCATATGCTCTCAGCCAGCTCCGCTTTGGAAGCGAGTTATTAAAAAGACCAGAAGAGAATGATTTAGGAGCTCATGACTCATTTAATTTTTATTGTCTTTATATGAGCCAGTCATGAATCTATTGTAAAAAGATGAGAGGCGTTTGATTAGCATGGAGAGCTGTTTGCAACACGATAGACAGTGGTTGTAGGTTCTGCATTAAAATAATCTCATTAAATGCTTGGGTACATTTTGTTTTAAAATCTTCGAAAACACTATACTTGAAGCACTCAAAGGCTTTGGCCAATTCTTTCCGGCTTGTGTCAGAAACCCTGGTTGCAAACAAACGTCCGGCTCTTTTGAGCTTTGGGTGAGCTCGACCCTCTGGGAGGATGGGCCAGAGCCCCACCAGAGATGGGCCCGGACCCAAGACCCAGCAGAACTCGCTAAGGGATCTGCCCCACCAGGTGCCTCTACTGGGCCTTTGCTTTCCCAGGGGTCTCTTCGGGGTCACCTCTCTTCCCTCATAGTACTGACTTCAAAGCTTCACTGTGCTCAGTGACCACTTGTGGCCCCAGGTCACAGGGACAGGGTCCCTCAGGGAGGTTCTGATCTAGCTTCTAGACCCTGGGTGCAGAGCTCCACGCAGCCGCCCTGTCTCAGCTCTCCGGCCCAGCTGCACTCAAGGGAGCTCTCGCTCAGCCTGTAGACAGGCTTTATTAACTGCAGGCAATAGTGCAACCATGAGCCTCATATGCGCCTCTTAGCACACTCGTGTAAGTAGGTGTGTAAGATAAGCTCTTGGAAGTGGAATGACGACGTCCAAGGATGAGCATGATTTCAGTGCTATGGGTATCACCAAATCTCCCTCCAAAAAAGCCGTACAGTTTATACTCCATCCCACAGTGTCCAGGCACACCTTGGAGATGCTGCGGGTTCGGTTCCAAACACTGCAATAACGTGAACATTCAATAAAGGAAATACTGCCATCAGAGGGTCAAATGAAGCTTTTGGTCTCCGGTACTTATAAAATCTATGTTTATGCTATACTGGAGTCTCTTAAGTATGCACTAACATATGTCTAAAAAAAGTACATACTTAATTAAAAAATGCTTTCTTGATTGGAAAAATGCAAACCATCCTCTGAGCTTTCGATGAGCAACAGTCTCTGGTCACAGATCACCGTAACAAATATAATAATGAAAAAGCTTGAAATATTGCAAGAATTACTAAATGTGACACAGAGACATGAAATGAGCAAATGCTGTTGGGAAAGTGGTGCCAACTGACTCATTCTACACAGAGCTGCCACAAACCTTCAGTTGGTTAAAAAAGAAAAAAAAAAGGAAAAAGAAAAGAAAAGGAAAACCACAAAATCTGTGAAGAGCTTAAAACACTGTATCAGGAGAAAAATTCCTGATTGCATGCTTTCTTGGTCCCTAAAATGAGCCATGGAAGGAAATTTTTTTTTAAAGATTTATTTTTTTATTTGAGAGAGAGAGAGCGCGCGCACAAGCAGAGGGACCAGCAGGGAGAGGAAGAAGGCAGCTCCCCGCTGAGCAGGGAGCCTGACGTGGGACTCGATCCCAGGACCCTGGGATCATCACCCAAGCCGAAGGCAGACGCTTCACCGACTGAGCCACCCAGGCGTCCCTAATCGAATACTCCCTGGAGTGTTTCAAGGACAGCAAGAATGCCAGTGGGTGTGAGGGCTGTGAGTGTGGTTCAGGTTAGAGTTGCTGATAAGGCCTTCTCAGATAGGGATTCATGATGGAGCATCCCCCTGGGAGGGTGGCAGCTCCCCCAGGAAAAGGCAGCAGGTAAGAGGCAGTCTGGAACTTCAAGTGATCGCTGCAGTGCCTTGTGTCACCTGAGGCCCTCCCTGCCCCAGCTGGGCTCACCAGGCTGATCAGCTAAGGATCCACGGCCTACAACTCCCCAGAGGGCCCCATGAGCTGCACTCATCCACGTGATACTCTGGAGTCTTAGAGTCACGAGGTTCCTGTCCTCCGGCCTCTGAGGGTGGACACACTGAGTTCTCAGAGCCATGACTCTGACATGAGCTTTCTGGTGCAAGTGCCTAGCCCCCTGTGTACACTTGGACATGCAACTTTGCCCACAGCCAAACATGCAGCATCCACACAACTGGGTCAGAATCCCCCTGATGGAACAGTGGAGCTGACCACAAAGTTAGAGAGAGTAGTCAACCCAAGACCTCCCCCACTCTGCCATCCAGCACGAGTTTGGGGAGTGCACAAAAGTACCTTCTGGTTGAATAATTTGCCAGAAGGACTCGACTCACTGAGAACGCTTAGACGTACATTGATGGTTTATTACAGGGGATAAGTGTATGTTAAAATCAGCCAAGGGGATACCTAGGACATTCCCCAAGAGCTCTCCATTCTGGACAGTCAGAACCCCAACAGATCTCAACAGCGTGTACATCTTTGGGACCTCTGCTCAGCTCACAGACTCCAGGCTATATGCTCTGTGAGACCTCGAATCTCAGCCTGAGCCTCTGGACCTTAGTGTCTGGCCATGACTCGGGGGCATCTCTGTGAAATTCCCAGGGCTCCTCAAAGCCTGCAAAGCCCCATCCTCTCTGCTACCCTAGCTCTCAAATTCCAGGTACTTCAAAGGCCCTGGATTCTGACCTCTTCTCCATTGCTGGGGTTCTCTGTGCTGTGGTCTGGAAAATGCCCTCTGCCCGAGGGCAGGAGTGAGTGTGGACCTCACCTCAAGTTTTCCGTCTCTCAAAGATCAGACTGTGCTTAAAAAGGTTGCATCTTATATTTAATCTATTTTTAGAGTTAGGCTGATATAAGTCTGATACATGTTTCTGTTTTACCCAGAATTTGAACTCTTTTATTCTCTGTACGCTCTTGTTTGTGTAGAAACCTCCATCTGTACCACGGAGTGAATGTTTGTATCCCAGCAAAATTCGTGTGTGTACACCTAGTACCCATTGGAGGGGTATCTGGTGGTGGGACTGTGGAGAGGTGATTAGGTCATGAAGGTAGAACCCTCCCAAATGGGATTAGGGACCTTATAAAAAGGGAGAGTCTGCCCTCGCCCACCGTGTGTGGTTATAGCCAAAAGACAGACAGCCTTCCAAGAACCAGGAAGCAGGCTCTCACCAGACACGGAACCTGCCAACACCTTGGTTTTGGACTTGTAGCCTCCAGAACTATGAGAAATTTCTGTGGTTTATAAGCAAAAAAAAAAAAAAGAAAAGTCAGCCAAGGGAAGAAGCCTCATTGGGTGGAATCCAGGGTGATCCAAACACAGAGCCTCCATTGTTCTCTCCTGGTGCACTGACACATGTAGCCTGTTCCCAGCACTGATGTGTAAGACCGGGTACAACATATTGCCTACTGACGAAGCTCGCCCAAGCCTGGTGTGCAGAGCTGCTGGTAGAGCTTTGTTATGTCCTGCTCATGTGGATGACGTTTAGCCGCTTGGGGAGACACAAATGGCATTGCATGGTGCGGAGCCTCCATCATAAATCGTATATCTGGTAGCCTGGTGGCCAAAGCCTCCAGGCAAACAAAGGCCAGACCTCTCTCTGGATGACGTTACTTCTTCACTAGCCTTCCCTTCAGGGATCCCCGAGAACCAGCACCCTCGGCTTACACGCCTCCATCTGCTCAGCAAACACCGACTAAGCCACGCATTGGGGACAATACAGTGGTCCGCAGAGGGATGAGGTGCCTCCTCGTGGGCACTCAGAGTCACGGGGAAGACTGATTATAGAAACCCAAGTCAGCCAGTGATAGTCCCTGCGGTCCTAGGGAAGCGAGGAGCCCTCCCCACAGTGACTTCTCTCACACCTGTAGCTCCCTTCCCTGGGCCTGGGACTGAGCCAGAGAACAGACCAACCTTGGGGGCTCACAATGCACGTGACCGTCCATAGCAGCTCCCTGCCCAGAGGCTCATCAGCTACTTAGGGATGACTTCAAGCTGCAGGGACTTCTCAAGAGAACTCTGAGCAAGTATGTACAGAGTGGCAAGTGTGTCCTTTAAGAGTCTGGAAGGAAGTGACCAGCACGGGAACCCCGAGTGGGTCGGGGTGGTCCACAGTAGAGCCATGAGGTGGGCAGTGGGGGCGCCATGAGTGTGCACACGCACGCTCATGTGTGCTGTGTGTCTTCCGTGGGTGTTTGTGTGTGCCCCCCACCCCGGGGTGCCTCTGGTCCCTGCTTGATCTGGATATCGGCCATGTGAGAGCAGACACCTCTGAGGCCAGCTGTCACCAAGGGGCTGCATGTTCAGTGCTGGGGTCCATCCTGTTAAAGTGTTTGTGTAGGAGGGATGCTAGAGATAGTAGATTCTGGGGGCCCAAATCAAACCAGCATGGAGGAAAGACCCTCTCCTTGACTCCATCCTCCCCAAAGAGAGCCAGGACAGAGGGATCCTGAGAACACGGCTTCTGAGAAGGGCAGAGCCGGAAAGGCTTGGAATAAATGTGTCTCCACCGAGTCCTAACTTGTGGCATTGAGTACCATTAACCTGAACTCTGAAATCACCCTGGAGTCCTTGTGTTTAGCATTTAGTCACTAAATATTCCACATTGATGGCTCATTTTCATATTACTTAGACCCGAGTCCCATGCATCACTATGACAATGTTCCCCATCTCGCCTCTGCTTATTGTTTAATACTTAAGTCTCATTTAATTACTTTCTTTATTAAGGGGAGATACTTACAAAATAGCTTTTTAAAAGACAAAAACTATGCCTTTTAGTAAAATTGTCTCTTTCCCAAAGATGGATGTGTATCAGTACAAAGAATGGTCTAATCTGGCATCTGTTTATTTCTGGAAGGAACCTTGATTTTGCTAATACATTTCTATGCATCAGAACAAAAAAAAAACAAACCCCATCCATAAAAAGACAATTACAGAGATGCAATCAAGCATTGATAGCAGTATTCAGACACATCTCAAAGAACATTCAGGAGAGGAAGGATTACAGGTTTAGTTTTATGTAGCTTCTTATAAATCAATTTTTAAAGGAATTTCCCCACATCCAATGAGGGAAATTTGATTTCAGTAGGCAGTATTCATGTTCCAGAAAACCATATGCACTTTGTTCTATAATTATATGATGCCTATTGTTTTAGCCCAGAGACATTATTTTATTTATTCCATAGTCAGCTTCTCCTCAGAGCCTAAGTCACAGGCTGGTAATGAGTTTGGAGCTCAGAGGAGAACCATCATGTATCCAGCATCCCCTCGTGCACTCGAAGAACTGACGTGCATCCCCCCAGCCCCTGAGCGATCACCCAGGAGTTTCACCTTGTCTACCAGCAGCGATGAGGAGAAACAGACGGAGAGGTTAAATGATGTTGTTAGGGGCTCACCAGAAGTCAGCAGCCGACTTTGAGATGGCTTGCATGGGCTTTTCCCTCTCTGCCTGCTGCTCTGTGTGGAGCCTTCTCTTTGGCCAATGTCCGCATGCCCTGGCCTGAGGAATGCAACGTGGAGAAGGAGACGCGGGGTGGGGAAGCAAGGGCACCGTGCTTGGGATCAGTTCTCTGCCTTCCTTCCAGCTACCTCATTTTGATGCCCCATTACTGGCAACATTCAGGTGGATGGGAAGGCAGGAGGTGGGCACCTCCATCGTCAAACCCAAAGAACCAGAACACAATCCCTGCAGAAGGCCTAGCTCAGCATCCCATGCCATCCATTTACTGAGTTATCTGCTGAGGGCTCACTCCAGAGCTCACGTCCTCATCAGGCAGAGACAGATGCAAATGGTATGCTAAGTGGTAGTAAGTGCCAGGAAACGGGAAGTGACAGGTAGGGTGGGGGTTATAGATAGGGTGGGCAGATAACATTTGGGCAGACTTGAAAGAGGGGGATGCAAGCCAGACTGACAGCCTGGAGGAGGGGGCAGGATGCCTGGCATGTAGGCAACAACCAGGGACCACAGTGCCAGAATGGAATGACCAAGGGAGAGTAGAGGAGGTGGGGATGGCAGGTCATCCCTTCAGACCCTCTAGGGCTGACTCGGGTGAGGGAATAGGGTCTGGCTGCTGTGTAGAGGACAGAGCAGAGGGGCAGAGGTGGAGGTCCCTGCTGTCCCCCAGATGAGAAGATGGTGCCTTAACCCACTGGTCACAGTGGAGGGGGTAAGAGAAGGTAGACTCTGAATACATTGTGAAAGAGAGCTCTGCTTCCTCACTGTATGAGGACTGGACTTTGTCTTGTTTTCTGGCTTGGGTTTTTTCCTGAGGATTATACAAGGCTTGAGGGATGTGTGGTCCACGTGACCACATGGAGTCACCCAAGGGGCACCAACAGCAGAGGCTGCCAGACCCGAGCCCAGCTTCCAGTGCGTCCTGCGAGGATGGGCTGTGGGCTTGAAGGCTCAGAGAGGCAGATGAGGCAAAGTGCCAGGAGGCCCCCAGCGCCAGCCCCTGCCAGCAACTCTGGGATTACGCTTTGGGATGGAGTTCGTGAACCAAGCAGGTGAGGTATCGAGGGCGTCCCACGGCGAGAGCTGCACCCAGCTTCCCTGCCCTATTTTCCAGCTGCCACCTGCCATGGAGCCTCTAAGCAAAATACATTTTCCTCCAGACTTGGGTTTTGACACACAAACAGCTTAGACCAGAAATATGTCAGCCCAGAATCGACTAACCATTAACTTTTCATAAGCAACTCAGGTATGAACCCTTTATGGCTCTGTTATGACACAGGACAAATCAGCCATCTGGTGTTTTATTTTTATTATTGAAGCTTCTGCAGAGTGATAGGAATGGGGCTTTTTTAAGCAGAGCAATGCTTCAGAGAAAACTCCCAGGGCTCTCACAACAATATTTTACCCCGTCGGGAGCGCTGGTGCGCATCTTTTTTCCGATCATGAAAGCGGGCTGCATGCATCCACAATCCCTCTTCCCCCCTGTGCCCTCTGCCAAGCTTCCTTCTGGGTCTGCAGCCCCTCACCAAGCTAATTATCCAAAAAGCATCCTTAAAGGACTCAAGATGGTGGCAGTGAGGCCCTCTGGAGTGTGAGCAAGGCAGAGGGTCAGTGGGTCAGCTGCTCTGTGGCTGCCCTCAGACAACCCCTGTGACATAGTGACTGGTGGCCTTCCCTCCCTCCTGCCACCACAGTGCTTCTGTGGAAAAGGGCACAGGGAATGGCAAGAGGGATGGTTTGGTGTTGGCTCTAGGAGGTCAAGAGGAGTTTTGCATGTCCTGCTGATAAGAAGAAGAAAAGTGGAGCACCTGGGTGGCTCAGTCGGTTCAGCATCTCCGTTGGCTCAGGTCATGATCTAGGGTCCTGGGATCGAGTCCCGCATCGGGCTCCTTGCTCAGCGGGGAGTCTGCTTCTCCCTCTCTCTCTCTGCCCCTCACCCCTGCCCCCAACTTGTGCATGCTTTCTCTTTTGCTCACTCTGCTCTTTCAAATAAATAAAATCTTTAAAAATAATAATAATAATAATAATAGGGACAAGGTTGTCGAGTTTTCTTACAGAACCCTTGGCATCTGCCCCTCCCAGCTCTCTTTGCTGTCCCTTCTCTTGCTCTTTGTTTGCCCTCATTTTCCTCAGAAATGTTTCCCTTCTTGGGTTATTCAGGTCTCTGCAAGGCACCTAGAACTATTTTGGGACAAAGTGGATCTGGCCCATGGTAGGCCATCTATCCCTGCAGGCCAACCTGTCCCACCACCTTTTTTTTTTTTTTTTAATAAAATTTCACTGGGGCGCCTGGGTGGCTCAGTCAGTTAAGTGTGCTGACTCGGTTTTGGCTCAGGTTGTGATCTCAGAGTCATGAGATCGAGCTCTGCCTCCAGCTCTGTACTCAGCACAGAGCAAGCTTGGGCTTCTCTCTCCCTCTCCCTCTGCCCTCCTCCACACCCCACTCAGTCATTCACACTCTCTAGTAAATAAAATTTTATTGGAACTTAGAGACACTCATTAAATTATATATTGTTAATGTTTATCTTCGTGCTACAAGGCAGAGTTAAATAGTTCACAGAAACCCTATGGCCCACAAAGCCAAAAATATTTACTATCTCTCCCTTTAAGAAAAACTTTCTCGTTCTTGTTTTTTTTTTTTTAAGATTTTATTTACTTGACAGAGAGAGGTCACAAGTAGGCAGAGAGGCAGGCAGAGAGAGAGAGAAGAGGAAGCAGGCTCCCTGCCGAGCAGAGAGCCCCATGTGGGACTCGATCCCAGGACCCTGAGATCATGACCTGAGCCAAAGGCAGAGGCTTAACCCATTGAGCCACCCAGGCTCCCCTTCTGCCTACTTTTTTTTTAATTTTTATTTTTTATAAACATATTTTTATCCCCAGGGGTACATGTCTGTGAATCGCCAGGTTTACACACTTCACAGCACTAACCATAGCACATACCCTCCCCAATGTCCATTACCACCCGAATGTTTATAGCAGCAATGTCTACAATAGCCAAACTATGGAAAGAGCCTAGATGTCCATCAACAGATGAATGGATAAAGAAGATGTGGTATATATACACGATGGAATACTATGCAGCCATCAAAAGAAATGAAATCTTGCCATTCGCAACGACATGGATGGAACTAGAGGGTATCATGCTTCTGCCTACTTTTTAATTGGATTATTGGGGGGGGTGCTGAGTTTTATAAGAAAAACTCTCAGAGCTGCTCAGCAGATGGACAAGAGCCCCCAGGAAACCAGCCAAGCAGGCTGAGGATTAGTAGTAGGAGGGAGCCCAGTTCATGGAAAACAAGAGGAATAAGTGGGAAGGTGTTTCAGCCCAGCCTCACAGAGAGTGTGAATCAGGCCTTAATTGGATAAACAAGGTTCAGGCCAATAAAATGGAAGAGAGAGGGCGTTCCTGCAACCCTGGCCCGCCTGGTCCTGCCGGCAGCTCTGGCCAAACACGTGGGTTTGGCCACAGGGTTTGTGTTTTCCCGGAAAAGCAGGAGCCTGGGCTCTCCTTCCCAGCCGACTCACTAGGGAGGCCAACCTGGTTGTCTTCTCACCCTGTGCAGGACTTCGGAGAGGACAACTCCCTCTACATCACCAAGGTGACCACTGTCCACATGGGCAACTACACGTGCCACGCCTCCGGCCACGAGGAGCTCTTCCAGACCCACGTCCTGCAGGTGAATGGTTAGTAAATGGCTCCATGCATGTCATCCCCTCTAAGTGCTCCCCAAACACTGCTCACGGCAACCCGCCCCACTCCTATATTCTAAAAGGTGTGTCCGAGACCAAGATAGCCCACTTGTCTCATAAGTAAAGGGGAGCAGTGGAGAAAGGGCAGAGTCGGCCAACAAGTTTATCTGTCGGCTTCCCCCGGAAGCCTCCCCTGAGGAGGTGATGGTGGTGCCGAGGGTGGGTCCCTCGGGCTGATCACGCTCGGCAGCTGAGGCTCCCGCAGACCCCTGTAGAAGATGCCCTGCCCTCCCATGGTGATGGCCAGCAGCCGGGCTCTGGGATCCAGGGAGTAGTGGACACTGTCTAAAACACACCACTGCCCTTCCAGGGGCGTGCACCCGTGTCACTTGTCCATGGGGAGACACGAATTCCTCCTCTGGGGGCTGGTTCCCATCTCCCTCCTGGAGGGGCTCAGCAATCCACAGCTGGGGCCCAGCCAAGACAGAACCTGAGCAAACGAGGGAGGTTTCCATTGCTTCTCACGGACCCCCATGTTGCTGGGACTCCTAGAAACAGGGAGTTATTAACCCCTCTTGAGGACACCAACAACAAACTAAAATAGCCAGCGATTTCTGAGCACTCGCCCTGGCCACTCCCTGCGCTAACACATCCCATAGGCTTTCCCAGTCAGTATGGTCTAACCCATTATGGCTAAATCTCTAGGTAAGGTCACTTGTCTGCAGTCACACCGCGGGTGGGTGTCTTCCCAGACCCACCGCTGTGCTTTGATGTCTGTGTCGCACTGCTGGCCCGTCCAGCCTGGCCCCTCTGGCCATCAGAACAGACAAGGCGTCCCCATGCCTTGGCAGACCCGAACCCCACAGAAGTTAGCAGTGTCCAGCCAGACCTAGCCGGGCTTCACTCCTCGTCCTGAGCAGTTCGTGTGTCGGTGTGGAAACTTCTAGTCAGCCCTAGATCTTTTGCACCAGCTGGTGCTCAGGGCTTCTGCTCTGAGAGAAAAGGAGCAAGGTGTTAAAAATGATTACATAAGCGGCTGCCTTCAGCTCAGGTCATGATCCCAGAGTCCTAGGATCGAGTCCCACATCAGGCTCTTTGCTCGGCGGGGAGCCTGCTTCTCCCTCTGCCTCTGCCTGCCACTCTGTCTGCCTGTGCTTGATCTCTGGCTCTCTCTCTCTCCCTCTCTCTCTAATAAATAAATAAAAAAAAAATGATTACATAATGAGGCTCAATTTCACTTTCCTCTGGAACCAGGGTAACAAGCCATTTAAGGACAACGGGGTGGTGCGCTCAGCCGGCATCTACATTTACCCTACAGGATGTTTGAGGGATTTTTATAGCCATACCTGCCTAACCCATATCCTAGTATTTCTCTTGACCGGGGACATACTGAATTGTTTGGAGCTTTGTAGCTGGGCTTGCTGATCTGAATCCAGGCCTATGATGAATGAAGTCACCGGATTTCTACAGAAATAACCCAGGGGTTCCTAGTTACAACAGCCCCTGGGGGAGTTCACCCAGACCACATTCCAAGGTCAGTCCTAAGTGGAGGCAGCTCAGCATGGGCTGCTCAGGGCAGAGCTGGAGTTCTGCAGCAGGAAGCTGGCTTTTCTGTCTGAAACTGGCAAGTGGGGCTCTGCATGGTATAATGTGGGTGACGGTTTGGCTGGGAGGCAGCTCCCTGTGGTTTGCCCCAGGTCCATCGGGTCCTCAGATGAGCCTGGAGAAGGGAAATAAACCATATTCACAGATTGTTCATTCTGCCCTTGGCTTCCTGCCGCCACTTCCCAAGAATAGGAGGCACAGGGAGATGGCTTGAGCTTTGTCCCATTTATTTCCTCCAAACAACTCCCTGAGAAGGGGAAGGGAACCACCTGCCGAGGAACCTGAGTACCTCACAGGTGAGAGCCTATACTCCCCTCGGGCCTCTGGGACAGACTCTAGGGTCTCAGATGCCTTCATAGACTAAGTGCCAAGTCCATGGTGCCCCATGATCCTCCAGAATTCTGAGACTGAGGTCCTGATGGAGATGAGCCTATGTGTCACTCCCAGAGCTGAATACAAGAGCAAGGCCCAGACCCAGGAGCACCATGAGGAATGGCTGAGTTTCAGGGAGAGAAGAGAGCCCTCCCCACCAGGAGGGAAGTGGGCTTCGCAGCTGGCATTGGAAAGCCCCATTCACAGCCTCCCTAGCCACCTGCCACCCCCACCTGAGGGCCCCTACAGACCTAGTCTCCATTGAAGAGACTGCTTTTGGCCCAGAAGAGTCTACACACAGCAAAACTTCCCGCTGAGAATCAAAAGAGGCCACTTGATTTCCTAACTGCAGACAGATGGAAGGCCTCTCTTGGAGCGGAAGCACCATCAGCAGGCAGAGGGAGCATGCTGGGACATTTGTGCTTTGTGATCAGTCTCCTATGTTGTTAAATTGGCCCCTGGTGCTTGGCTCCCGTGACAGGCAGGCGGGGCAGCTTGGGTGGCCCTAGCTTCAGTAGCCCATGCGGTTCCTGGCCTGGGCTGATTCCCAGACACTTGGAGGAAACATGTGGGTCCCCTAACCAGCTCCCTCATGGGAGCACCATGCTAACGTAGGCCCAGAGTTGCCTCCCAAGGACACAAGGGCACTGTCGGTTGACCTGGGAATTAGAAGCAAGGCTTTCTGAGTACTGTAAGCTTGCTGTATTGGACAGAAGGGGGCAAATGTCTTATCTGTATGGGAAGATGCTGAAAATAGGATATGAAAGAGATGATTATGATAGCATCGAGTGAGTACATACTGCGTGCCATCCCTGTTTGACAGATGAGGTCACCGGGGATCCCAGCACTCGCCCTGCAGTTAGGAACTGCAAAGCCACTCTTGACTCCAAAGCCCAGACTCCCCACACCTGCCCTGTCCTGCTGTACCCATCCTTACCCGGGCATCGTGTTATTGCTGTTGGAGAATCCGGATGTTGAATGCGGGTGTGGTCATTCAGCAGCTGTGTTGTGCTGCTGTGGGCTATGCGCTCTGGAGGACGGGTCCCAGGAGGGCCGGGGTGTTACAGAAATCCCACAGTGGCATTAGGCTTGGGGAGCTTTGCTAGGCTGCTGCTTGGTGCCAGAGGCTGTCAGGCAGAGCCTGAGGAGGCTGAGAAGACACTTCTGATGCTCAGGACAGAAGGAAGGCTGCCTAGCCTAGCAGTGCCCTGAGGAAGGGGAGAGAAAGCAGCAGCAGATTCATCTGGGGGATTTGTTCCCTTTTGCCATTCATGCCAAGCATGATTGAAAACCATGAAAGCTGTCCCTGAGCTGCCCGGGTAGAACCCAGTGCGGTTGCCCAGCACAGCTGTTGGAGGTCTGGTTTGGTCCCCCCTTGGCCGGGAAGATGGCCTGTTGCTTACTGAGCTGAGGCGGCGCCTGGGGCACCCAGTCAGGGAGTGATGTTTTGTGTCTATTCCTCCGCAGAGCTTCTCCTCAACCAGAGGGAAGGGGCTGGGGGTGGGGGGGAAGAGAAAGGGCAGAAAGAGGGCCCTGCCCAGTTACCTGCTTCTCGGAAGGCTCCAAGCCTTTCTAGGACTTCTCCACCCTAAGCCCCGTGCAGACCCCAGCTAGCAACTCCTGTCACACAGAGTCAAAACATGAACCCTGAGCCAGAGGCGCCTGGGTTCAAGGGCTTGTACCAGTGTTTCCTTGGCATACAAGGAAGCTCACCTTTAAAATGGGAAGAACAGTAGTACCTCCTGCCTTAAAGGCCTGATGAGATCTGATATGTCTCCAGTGCTTGGAAATCCCTGACGCAGACAGAGTTCACAGTTCAGGGTGGGACAGATATGGGAGAGATTTTGGTTGTCTCAAGCCACATAAAACTGTAGTTGATGGACATAGATGCTCTGAGCAGTGGCCCCTCAGAGAGCATGCAACCCATTATACAGATGGGAAAATCAAGACCCAGTGAAACTAGTCAAGCCAAGAATAAAATACTGACTTCTTTCTGGAGCTGCCCCACTCCTTGGCAGCAGGGGCCAGATCCCATATATAGGCCAGACCCCCCACCTTCTGGGGGTTTTCCATCCCCAACTCTGTATTGACCCGGTTGGCTAAAGGGAAGCTTTCCAGGCAACTACTTCACTCAACTTATTAGTATAATTTCCTCACAGACCAGGCTTCTCAGAGATGAGGCCCAAACACTGACATGATTTATAACTTCATGCAAACCTCCCATATTGCCCTCCTAGGAAAGAGCAAGAACTTGAGACATAAATGATTAATCCATTAAAATACAAACCCCTCCAACTCCCCACAGTTCAGACAAGTAACGATTCATTCCCAAAACACAATAATCCTCTCCCAAATCTGTTGATGACTCTAGCTTGGTCCTTTTGTGAATGTGCCTCTTACTTAGGACATATTTATGCTGCCTTTCACCTTGGAAATGATCCATGTTTCCCAAAGAAAATGGGCCTTTGTGTTACATATTCAAATGTTTTCACTGGAGGGTTTTGCAGATTTAAAAGAAAATGAATGTGTTTACCCAGAATACATTAATTTCAAATGATTTTTAGTGTGTGAATTAATACAAAAGGAGAGGGGAGATGCAGGCCAGAGGAAAACAGGTGTGTCTTTGTTGCCAGCAGGAAGCTGTGCCTGCACCCCAGCCCCTCAGTTTCTCATGGTGAGAATGGCTTTTCCTGACTGGGCCTCATCCTAGTGGGAACCAGGGCTCCCGGGGTCTTTGACCCTTCCCTGACCCCCTGGTTTTTCTCGGGCTCACCTGTCCCTATGGGAGACTGCATCCTGAGCTCTGGCTCTGCTACGAGTTAGGAGTCACAGCTTCTGCCCGAAGAAAGCAGGTGTTCCCTCAGAGCCTGGGGCCTGGTCCACACCGTGGCAGGATGTGTGGATGTCTCCTCACGTATGAGGACACCTGGGTTCTCAGGGCAGTAAGTGCAATCCCACCACACTGAAGGGATAATGCTTTGGTTGTTTTGGGTTTTTTTGTTTTTGTTTTTTAAACCTTGTCAGACCATTCTCCCAGTTAGCAGGTGGTCAGGTCAGGGCATGACGGGCTTCTCAGTGGTGAACAAGCTCCTTGGTGCCTTGTGGGTTGCCTTCCATGTCACAGGCTCCCTTTGTGCAGGGCCTGAAGCCAGGAAGACCCAGGAGGGCCAGGACTGGGTGTAACATCCCTTCAAGATTGCTGCTGGCCTGGCTGGGCCCCCGTGGTCTCTTCCATGCCAGTTTCTCAGGACAGACAGGATGGGAAGCCTGAGCCACTGGTCCACAGCAGGAGGGGGCACCAGCCTCGTGGCCCCTCAAGCCCACAGTCCCATGTTCACAGTCACATACATGCAGGCTCATTCCTGCCAGCCTCGTGTCTTGGCCCCCACCTATCCCCAAATACTCCAGCCAATGAATTTGTGCTGACGATTCCCCTGGCTGAGAATTCTCTCCCCTCCTTTCCTGCCCACCTCTTCCGCCAGGGGTCCATGTAACCTGCTTTGACCAGACACATACTGAGTTTCTCCTGCAGGCCACTCTTCAGGCCGTGCTCTGGAAACCCAGCAGTGAGCAGACCGAAACCTCGATCCTTGCGGAGCAGGTCTAAGGGTGAGAAGTACGAAGGAGGAAAATTTAAAAAGGGACAAGGAAAGTCAGATACAAGATAGAAATGGTAGAGGGGATGGCAAGTGAAGGCCTTACTGAAAAGTTTACATTTCTTTCAACTTGGTGGGAGAGTCACCAATCCTTCAGAATCCTCTTGGCCTGAACTCCCGGCGGACAGAATGACCATTTTTTGAGATAAGAGGGGGATAGATGAGCAGATTCAGGGAAGAAAGCTTAGAAGCTCATGCAGACATAGTAAATGCCAGGTGCTGGTAAGCCAGTTGGGCTTCCAAGTATGAAGTCGAAGGGACAAGCTGGACCAAGGAGGAGTAGTCAGCTGTGCCCAGTGCTGCAGAGAGCTCAGGGAGGATGGGGTCAGAGAACTGGGCACTGAGTCAGATTTGGCATAGGGTGGGAGGTGGGAATCGCTGGAGAGGAGCCATTTCCATGGGGCAGTGGGGAACTTCTGCCTGGAACTGACCGAGGAGGCAACGGGGGAGAGAAATTCGAGCCCCCAAATATGAGCAACTCTTCAGGGTGCTTCCAAGGAGGAAAACGGGGCAGCACTAGGGAGAGAATTTGGGGATAAGAGAAGTTCGGGAGTTTTTTAAGATGGAAATTAAAAGTTTTCTATAGGCTGATGAGAATGCTCATTAGGAATAGGGAAAGGGGCGCAGGAGGAGGAGGAAAGTAGAGGGAATGTTCTAGAGCGGGTGGGAGGAGGAGGGCACCTGCCCCGCCTCGCAGCCCACTCCAGGGGGAGGTGAGGGAGAGAGCCCCACCCCCTGAAGAGGCTGCAGGAGAAGCAGTGTCTCCAGGCTTCCATTTGGGTAAGAAGGTGAGAAAAAGTTCATACAAGAAATTGAGGATATAGGACATTTTGCTTATGGCTGAACATGAGTTCCAGAAGGTGACAACCGAAGGTCTGGGGAAAAGGTACACCCCAGAGGCATAGGCATCTTACAAAGACTGTGACCCTGAATCGAGGACATGAGGGAAAGAGTCCTCACAATCCCCATTTGTGGAGTCAGGGCAAGATGGGGAAGAGGGGGCCCTGGCAGATGGATCAGGTCTGGGACCCCCTCTATAGTCTAGCAGATCGAGAGACGAAGTCAGAGGAGGAATAATCTCAGCCCCCAGGAAGACAGTGGCCCATGGAAACCTAATGGCCAGCAGAGGGGCCTCTCACTGTGAGCAACCCCACCCGGGGGAAGTGTCTTCATCTGTAGACCTATATATTTTTTTAATTTTTATTTTTTATAAACATATTTTTATCCCCAGGGGTACATGTCTGTGAATCGCCAGGTTTACATACTTCACAGCACTAACCATAGCACATACCCTCCCCAATGTCCATTACCCCACCTCCCTTTCCCGACCCCCCCCCCCAGCAACCCTCAGTTTGTTTTGTGAGATTAAGAGTCACTTATGGTTTGTCTCCCTCCCAACCCCATCTTGTTTCTTTTCTTCTTTCCTCATATCAGGGATATCATATGATAGTGAAATAAGTCCATCAGAGAAAGAAAACTAAGCATGATACCCTCTAGTTCCATCCACGTCGTTGCGAATGGCAAGATTTCATTTCTTTTGATGGCTGCATAGTATTCCATCATGTATATATACCACATCTTCTTTATCCATTCATCTGTTGATGGACATCTAGGCTCTTTCCATAGCTTGGCTATTGTAGACATTGCTGCTATAAACATTCGGGTGCACGTGCCCCTTCGGATCACTACGTTTGTATCTTTAGGGTAAATACCCAGTAGTGCAATTGCTGGGTCATAGGGTAGTTCTATTTTCAACTTT
>PISX010006613.1:0-77248 GCA_004024625.1 Mellivora capensis | reverse complement strand
ATCATTTCCTGACTTGTTAATTTTAGCCATTCTGACTGGCGTGAGGTGGTATCTCACTGTGGTTTTAATTTGCCGAGTGATGCCGAGTGATGTGGAACACTTTTTCATGTGTCTGTTGGTCATCTGGATGTCTTCTTTGCAGAAATGTGTAGACCTATATTTTTAAGTGAATGACTCATTCCACACCCTTGACTTTTAGTCCAGTTTCATTTCTTTCTAGAATAGGGCTGAACATTTCAGTTCAAAGTTAGCCCTGAATTGGTTTTCAAGTGACTGCAAGTCAGAACTGAGTCCCAGGCTCACCCGGAGGCTGATAACTAGAAGCGGACCCTCCAGCCCCATCCCAGACCTCCGGGATCAGACATTGTGAAGTGGGCACCAGTGCTGTTTTAACAAGCCCCTGAGGGGATGCACAAACACAGTCTAGTTTGAAACCTTCGTGGGTCCATAGATTCTATCAAAGGTCAGGGTTGAGGCAAAGGACAGTCTTCAAGGCTGGTGCTGACCACTGGCCATCTCACTGAAGAGGTCAGTCCGCAAACCACGGGTTTAGATTCCCTAGTTCAACAGACAAAGTATTAAGTAGCTCAGTATTTATCTTGTGAGGTGGAGAGTGGATCCTGCTCTCCTCTGGCAATTCTTCCCCCACCCCTGTCCCCATGCACCAACAGCCCCCCTCCAGTAATAATGCTCATCGCACCTGTAGTTCACTGTTGAACCACCTTCCCCAGACAGCAGGTGCCACGGGGATCAGGGCTGGTCCGCTTGTATTCCCTGCTCTGTCCATAATGCCTGGCACTTGGGTGGTATTTAATCAATGTTGGCTGCACATAATGAATTGACAGAGCTTGCTAAAACCAATCTACGCCATTAGTGTGGTGCCTAAGAGTTGGGGGATTCCTTCAGCCCTCCCCTGGCCCTAGCCTCCCCCACCCCTGCTTTGCAACATTTGCTACTGTCATATTTTGTAATATCTGGTAGGAAACAGTGCCCATCATCACCCTCACTTTTCAAAATTTCCTCAGCTGTCCTGGCACATTTTTTTCTTCTGGGTAACTTTTAGAATTGTGTTGTCGAGCCCCCACCAACTGATTTTCATTGCAATTAGATTAAATGTATAGCTTAATTTGAACTATCTCTTTTCTTAACTGCAGTAAATCTTTCATTCCCAGAAGATGACTCTCCAATTATTGAAGTCTTTTTTTTTTTATGTCCTTAGTGAGATTTTAAAGTTTTTTCATTTAGGTCCAGAGTGATTTCTGTTTGATTGCTGCCAGGAAGTAAGCTATTAGTTTTCTAGGTTTTGGTGCTGGGACCCTTCTCTTTACTCACTTATTGAAACTTACTACTTTGGGGTTCATTATCTGGAGCATATCCAGGTAAAATATCATTTTTCTGCATCCTTTTAATACTTCTCATTTCTTGCCTTCAATCGACAATCACACCCTGAATCGTATTGAGTCTGATATTGCCTTCTTTCTTTTTTACTTTTTTTTTCTGACTTAATGTTTCACAATTCCATAAAGAATGGTGCTATTTCTTCTTTTTATGGAGATATTCCTCACTGTAGGAAACAAATATCATTCTGTTCCTATTTTATTGAGGTTTTTTCCTCTAAGAAATTGATTCTGAATTTTTTTCAAAAGCCCTTTCAGTGTCTAGCAAGAGAATCAAATGATTTTTCTTTTTTGACTGCTTTGGATTTTGGAGGTGATTAATTACAGAGATCCTGATAGTTAGGCATTGAAACATATTATGCTTGGTCACGGTGTGCTCTGTTAACACCAAGCTAGTCTTGATTTACTAATATGTCCCTTGGGATTTTGGTATATCCAGTCAAAGTGAATTAGGTCTGTAGTCCTCTCTTTTGTACTCTTTGACAGGTTGTGGTCCCAGGTTATAAATTTGCAACATCTTCTCTGTCCTACTGCAACTGTGATACAATTTGCAACATCTTCTCTGTCTTATGCTCTAGGAATTATCGATTCCTTAAATGTACAAAATACCCTCCTATGAAACTACTCAGGGTGCCCATGGGTTAGTAGCAATTTTTTTTATTAACATATAATTATTATTTGTTTCAGGGTACAAGTCTGTGAAGCATCAGTCTTACACAATTCACAGTGCTCACCATAGCACATACCCTCCCAATGTCCATCACCCAACCACCCTATCCCTCCCCACCCTCTCCACTCCAGCAACCCTGTTTGTTTCCTGAGATTAAGAGTCTCTTATGGATTGTCACCCTCTCTGGTTTCATCTTGTTTCCTTTTTCCCTTCCTTCCCCTATGCTTCTCTGTCTTATTTCTCTTATTCCTTGTATCAGTGAGATCATACGATAATTGTCTTTCTCTGATTGACTTCTTATGCTTAGCATAATACCCTCTAGTTCCATCCACATCTTTGCAAATGGCAAGATTTCAGGGGTATTTATGGCTGCATAATATTCCTCTGTGTGTGTGTGTGTGTGTGTGTGTGTGTGTGTGTGTATACGTACATACATACATATACATACCACCTCTTCTTTATCCATTCACCTGTTGATGGACATCTGGGCTCTTTCCATAGTTTGGCTATTGTAGACATTGCTGCTATAAACATTCGAGTGCACCTGCCCCTTCAGATCACTACATTTGTAGCTTTGGGGTAAATAGTTGGTAGTGATTTGCTGGGTCGTAGCGTAACTCTATTTTCGACTTTTTGAGGAACCTCCATACTGTTTTCCAGAGTGGCTGTACCAGGTTGCACTCCCACCAATAGTGTAGGGGGGTTCCCCTTTCTCCGCATCCTCATCAACACCTGTCATTTCCTGAGTTGTTAATTTTAGCCATTCTGACTGGTGTGAGGTAGTATCTCATTGTGGTTTTGATTTGTATTTCCCTGACACCAAGAGATGTTGAGCATTTTTTCATGTGTCTGTTGGCCATCTGGAGGTCTTCTTTGCTGAAATGTCTGTTCATGTCCTCTGCCCATTTCTTGATTGGATTATTTTTTTCTTTGGGTGTTGAGTTTAATAAGTTCTTTATAGATTTTGGATACTAGCCCTTTATCTGATATGTCATTTGCAAATGTCTTCTCCTATTCTGTCAGTTGTCTTTTGGTTTTGTTGACTGTTTCCTTTGCTGTGCAAAAGCTTTTGATCTTAATGGGTTCCCAACAGTTCATTTTTGCCCTTGCTTCCCTTGACTTTGGTGATGTTTCTAGAAAGAAGTTGCTGTGGTTGACATTGAAGAGGTTGCTGCCTGTGTTCTCCTCTAGGATTTTGATAGGTTCCTGTCTCACATTGAGGTCTTTCATCCATTTGAGTCTATTTTTGTGTGTGGTATTAAGGAAATGGTCCAGTTTCATTCTTCATCATGTGGTTGTCCAATTTTCCCAACACCATTTATTGAAGAGGCTGTCTTTTTTCCATTGGACATTCTTTCCTGCTTTGTTGAAGATTAGTTGACCATAGAGTTGAGGGTCTATTTCTGGGCTCTCTATTCTGTTCCACTGATCTATGTGTCTGTTTTTGTGCCACTACCATACTGTCTTGATGATGACAGCTTTGTAATAGAGCTTGAAGTCTGGAATTGTGATGCCCCCAACATTGGATTTCTTTTTCATCATTCCTCTGGCTATTTGAGGTCTTTTCTGGTTCCATATAAATTTTAGGATTATTTGTTCCATTTCTTTGAAAAAAATGGATGGCATTTTGGTAGGTATTACATTAAACGTGTAGATTGCTCTAGGTAGCATAGACATTTTCACAATATTTGTTCTTCCAATCCATGAACATGGAACATTTTTCCATTTCTTTGTCTTCCTTAATTTCTTTCATGAGTATTCTATAGTTTTCTGAGTACAGATTCTTTGCCTCTTTGGTTAGATTTATTCCTAGGTGTCTTATGGTTTTGGGTACAGTTGTAAATGGGACTGAGTCCTTAATTACTCTTTCTTCCATCTTAGTGTTGGTGTATAGAAATGCAACTACTTTTTGGGCACTGATTTTACATCCTGACACTTTACAGAATTCCTGTATGATTTCTAGCAGTGTTGGGGTGGAGGCCTTTGGGTTTTCCACATAAAGTATCATATCATCTGCAAAGGGTAAGAGTTTGACTTCTTTGCTGATTCAGTTGCTTTTATTTCTTTTTGTTGTCTGATTGCTGAGGCTAACACGTTTAGAACTGTGTTGAACAGACATGATGATAGTGGACATCCCTGCCGTGTTCCTGACCTTAGTGGAAAAGCTCTCAGTTTTTCCCCCATTGAGAATGATTATTCGCTGTGGGTTTTTCATAGATGGCTTTAATGATATTGAGTAATATGTGAATCCTCTATGCCTACACTGTGAAGAGTTTTGATCAAGAAAGGATGCTGTACATTGTCAAATGCTTTTTCTGCATCTATTAAGAGTGCCATATGGTTCCTGTGCTTTCTTTTATTAATGTATTATATCACATTGATTTGTGGATGTTGAACCAACCTTGTAGCCCAGGAATAAATCCTACTTGGTCATGGTGAATAATGTACTGTTAATGTACTGTTGGATCCTATTAGCTAGTATTTTGGGGAGAATTTTTGCATCCATATTCATCAGGGATATTGGTCCGTAATTCTCCTTTTTGTGGGGACTTTGTCTGGTTTGGGGATCAAGGGAATACTGGCCTCCTAAAATGAGTTTGGGAGTTTTCCTTCCATTTCTATTTTTTGGAACAGTTTCAGGAGAATAGATATTAATTCTTCTCTAAGTGTTTGGTAGAATTCCCCTGGGAAGCCATCTGGCCCTGGACTGTTTTTGTTGGGAAATTTTGGATGACTGCTTCAATCTCTGTACTGGTTATGGGTCTGTCCAGATTTTCTATTTCTTCCTGGTTCAGTTTTGGTTGTTTTCACGTCTCTAGGAATGCATCCATTTCTTCCAGATTGTCAAATATGCTGGTGTATTGTTGCTCATAATATGTCCTTGTAATTGTATTTCTTTGATGTTGGTTGTGATCTCTCCTCCTTCATCATTATTTTATTTGGGTCCTTTCTCTTTTCTTTTTGATAAGTCTGGCCAGGGGTTTACCAGTCTTAGTAATTTTGTCAAAGAACCATCTCCTAGCTTCATTGATTTGTTCTACTGTTTTTGTTTGTTTGTTTCTATTCCATTGATTTCTGCTCTGATCATTATTATTGCTCTTCTCCTGCTAGGTTTAGGCTTTCTTTGCTGTTCTTTCTCCAGCTCTGTTAGGTGTAGGATTAGGTTGTGTACTTGAGACCTTTCTTGTTTCTTAAGAAAGACTTGTATTGCTATATTCTTTCCTCCTAGAACTGCCTTTGCTGCATCCCAAAGGTTTTGAACAGTTGTGTTTTCATTTTCATTTGTTTCCATTAATTTTTTAAATTCTCCTTTAATTTCCTTGTTAACCCACTCATTCTTTAGTAGGATGCTCATTAGCCTCCATGTATTTGAGTTGTTTCCAACTTTCCTCTTGTGATTGAGTTCTACCTTCAGGTCATTGTGATCTGAAAATATGCATGGAATGATCCCAATCTTTTGGTACTGATTGAGACCTGATTTGTGACCCAAGATGTGATCTATTCTGAAGACTGTTCCAGGTGCACTAGAGAAGAATGTGTGTTCTGTTGATTTGGAGTGGAATGTTTAGAATACATCTGTGATGTCCATCTGGTCCAGTGTGTCATTTAAAGCCTTTATTGCCTTGTTGATCTTTTGCTTAGATGACTTGTCCATTTCACTGAGAGGGGTATTAAAGTCCCCTACTATTATTGTATTATTGTCTGTGTTTCTTTGATTTTGTTATTAATTGGTTTATATAATTGGCTGCTCCCATGTCAAAGGCATACATATTTAAAATTGTTAGATCTTCTTGTTGGACAGACCCTTTGAGTATGATATAGTGTCCTTCCCCATCTCTTATTATCGTCTTTGGTTGAAAATCTAATTTTCCTGATATAAGGATTGTCACCCCAGCTTTCTTTTGATGTCCATTAGCATGGTAAATGGTTTTCCACCCCTTCACTTTAGATCTGGAGGTGTCTTTGGGTCTAAAATGAGTTTCTTATAGACAGCATATTGATGGGTTTTGTTTTTTTAATCCATTCTGATACCCTGGGTCTTTTGATTGGGGCATTTAGCCCATTTACATTCAGGGTAACTCTTGAAAGATAAGAATTTAGTGTCATTGTATTGTATTGTAAGGTGACTGTTACTGTATGTTGTCTCTGTTCCTTTCTGGTCTACGTTACTTGTAGGCTCTCTCTTTGCTTAGAGGACCCCTTTCAATATTTCCTGTAGGGCTGACTTGGTGTTTGCAGGTTCTTTTAGTTTTTGTTTGTCCTGGAAGCTTTTTCTCTCCTTCTATTTTCAATGACAGCCTAGCTGGATATAATATTCTTGGCTGCATCATTTGCTCATTCAGTGCTCTGAATATATCATACCAGTCCTTTCTGGCCTGCCAGGTCTCTGTTGATAGGTCTTCTGCCAATCTAATATTTATACCATTGTAGATTACAGACTTCTTGTCCTGAGCTGCTTTCAGGATTTTCTCTTTGTCTCTGAGACTTGTAAGTTTTACTATTGGATGACAGGGTATTGACCTATTTTTATTGATTTTTGAGGGGTGTTCTCTTTGCCTCCTGGATTTTAATGCCTGTTTCCTTCCCCAAATTAGGGAAATTCTCTGCTATAATTTGTTCCAATATACCTTCTTCCTCTCTCTCTTTCTTCTTTTTCTGGAATCCCAATTATTCTAATATTGTTTTGTCTCATGGTATCACTTATCTCTCACATTCTCCCCTTGTGGCCCAGTAGTTGCTTATCTCTCTTTTCCTCAGCTTCTTTATTCTCTGTCATTTGGTCCTCTATATCACTAATTTTCTCTTCTGTCTTATTTATCCTAGCAGTAAGAGCCTTCATTTTTTATTGCACCTCATTAATCGCCTTTTTTATTTCAACTTGGTTAGACTTTAGTTCTTTTATTTCTCCAGAAAGGGATTCTCTAATATCTTCTATGCTTTTTTTCATGCCCAGCTAGTAGCTTTATCATCATTCTGAACTCTGGTTCCAACATCTTACTAATGTCCATATTGATTAGGTCCCTGGCCATTGGTACTACCTCTTTTTCTTTTTTCTGGAGGTGAGTTTTCCATTTTATCATTTTGTCCAGAAAAGAATAGATGAATGAGAGAACAAAATTCTAAAAGGTTTACAATGACCACAGAAAAATACATACTAAACAAATCAAAAGAGACTTGAAACCAGGGTGAAAAGAAAGGAAAAAGAAAAAAGAAAGAAAAAAGAATATGATCAGGCTGGGGAATAGAACAGAGCCACATACTAGATTTTGGATGTAGTTTGGTCTGTTAGAAGAAACTGTATCCCAAAATTTCAAAAAAAGAAAAATTTATATATATTAAAAAATAAGGTTAAATACAACAAAGGGATGGAATATGACTGTAAAAATGAAAATTAAAAAAGAATTTTTTAAAACGGAGTTCATAAGATGTTGCTTAAAATAGGAATGAAGAACAATCAAAAAATAGAAAAAGAAAAAAGTAAAAATTTTAAAAATTAACTTTCAAAGACTAAAGAATCATGGGGGAAAGCCATGAATTCTATGTGCTGTATTCCCATAGCTCTGGAGTTTTACAGTTCTCATTGATAAATAAACTTGGTCTTGGCTGGATGTTCTTGCTGATCTTCTCTCAGGGAGGAGCCTGTTGCAGTGGTTCTCAAACGTCTTTGCCCAAGGCAGAATTGCACCACCCTTGCCAGGGTCCAGGCTACCTTAAGTAACCTGCGCAGTTTTGGTCTTAGGAGCTTTTGTTCCCTGAACACTTTCTGTAGAGCTTTGGAGGATGGGTATGAAGATGGTGGCCTCCCAATCTCCAACCCAGAGGAGCCAAGAGCTTGGGGCCCCACTCCTCAGTGTGCCCTCAGAGAAAAGCAGTCAATCCCTCCTGTCTCCCTGGTCTCCGGCCACACTCTGAGCTCACCCAGCCTGTGACCGTGAATTTCTATATCTGGGGCACAGCCCCATTTGGAGTCTCCAAACCCAGCCAGTTCCTGCAGCACTCCCACACTGCTCCTACTGGAGGAGGAATGGGCAGGTCTCCCCAGATCTGCCTGTTGGGCCCCTGCTTTTCAAGCAGGGGCCCAACTGTGCTGTGGGTCATGGTTTATGGCAATGCTGAGCTGAGAGCTCACTCTTCAGCTCTGTCTCTGCATCCTGTTTCCCAACTCCAATACCTGGGGGCTCTACCACACTCAGACACCCCTGGCCTTTCTGTGACCCCACAGGTCCTGAGACCACATGGTCCCTGCATGGGCGCCACCACCCCCTTAGCCTCTGGAGCAATGTCCCTCAGCAGAGCAGACTTTTAAAAGTTCTGACCCCATGCTTCTCAGCTCTATCACTTGCCAGGAGCCAGACCTTTTCCCCACAGTCTATCTTCCTGTATATCAACTCAGATTCACTTTTCCACACGTCTTAACTTCCAGAGAGTGGTTGCTTTTCTGTTCATAGAATCGCTGATGCTATTTTGTTCGCTCTCCTGTTGAGTTCGTAGGTGTTCAGAATGGTTTGAAAACTATCTAGCTGAATTCCTGGCACCAGATGAAATTTAGGTCTGCTATTCCTCTGCTGTCTTGCTCCTGCCCCTTCTAGGAGCACTATTTTTAACAGCTTTATTGGGATGTAATTGATTTACAAAAAACAACAACAACAACAACATACTTAATGCATACAGTGTGTATACTGGGACTCATATACATGGGACATACCCCTGATACATCGCCACAATCCAGGTAATACACATATCTATCACCTCCAAAAGTTTCCTTGTGTTCCTTTGTTTTGTTTTTGTTTGCGGTAAAAACATGTCACATGAGATCTCCCACTCTTAATAGACTTTTAAATGTAAAGTACAGTATTTTTGACTATAGGACTCGTGCTATGCAGAAGATCTCTAGGACTCATTCATCTTGCATAACTGTAAGTTGCACTTGAAAATTTTTTAAATATTCTCTTCCTGATTAATTCTTCTCCATACTTTTAAGTTTCCTTTTTCTTCTTGTCGAAATATTATCAACATGCAGTATCCTATTAGTTTCAGGTGTGCATCATAATAATTCAGCATTTTTGTACATTATGAAATGATGCCAATGATAAATCGTTACTATCTGTCGCTAGGCACGGTTGTTATAATATTATTGATTATATTCCCTATGCTATAAATTACATCCCGTTGACTTATTTTATAAATGGAAGTTTCTACCTCTTCATCCCCATCCCCTCTTCTGCCCACTCCACAACCCCTCCACCCTTGTAACCAGCAGTGTTTTTCCTGTATCTATGAATCTGTTTTTGCTTTATTTGTTCATTTGTTTTGTTTTTTTTTTTTAGATTCCATGTATAAGTGAAATCATACAATATGTGTCTTTGTCTGATTTCACTCTATTTAGCGTAATACCCTTTAGGTTCTGCAATGATGTCACAAATGGTAATATTTCATTCTTTTTTATGGCTGAGTAATATTTTACTGTATGTGTGTGTGACCTTTATCCATTCCTCTATGATTCCATTCTACTTAGATTGCTTCATAACTAATGCTGTAATGAACATCAGTATGCATTTATGTCCTCAGATTGGGGTTTTTGTTTTCTTCAGATAAATGCCCAGAGGTGAAATTACTGGATCATACAGTAACTTTCAACTTTTTGATGAACCCCCACACTCTTTTTCACAGTGGCTGCATCAATGGATATTCATATCAACAGTGCACAAGGGTTCTCTTTCTTCTACAGTCTCGCCCATGCTTGTTATTGTCTTTTTGGTATTAGCCAATCTGACAGGTGTAAAGTGAGATCTCATTGTGGTTCTGTTTTTCCTTTCCCTGATAATGAGTGATGATGAGAACCTTTTCATATCCCTGTTGGATCTCAATGTTGTCTTTGTAAGAATGTCTATTCAAGTCCTCTGTCCACTTCTTCATTGGGTTATTTGTGCATTTTTTGTGTCAAGTTGTGTAGGTGCTTTAAACTTACTTTGGATACTAACTCCTTAGCAGACGTAAGATTTGCAAATACCTTCTCCCATATAGTAGGTTGCCTTTTCATTTGTTGATCATTTCCTTTGCTGTGCAAAAGCTTTCTAGTTTGATGTAGTCCCATTTATATTGGCTTTTGCTGCTGTTGTCTGAAGAGATAGGTCCAAAAACAGATCACTAAGCCTGATGACAGAGAGCTTACCACCTATGTTTTCTCCGAGGAGTTTTTTGGTTTTAGGTCTTACATTCGAGCCTTTAAACCAATTTTAATTTAATTTTTTCATGTAGCTGTCCAGTTTTCCCAACACTATAGAGGAGACTCTTTTTTCCCCCACTGTATACTCTTGCTTTCTTTATCATAGATATATTGACCATTATATATGTGGGTTTTTTCCTGGGCTCTCTGTTCTATCACATTTATTTGTGTGTCCTTTCTTATGCCAGTACCAGACTATTTTGGTTAATATAGTTTTATAGTATAGTTTGAAATCAGGGAGTGTGAAACCTTCAGTTTTCTTCTTCTTTCCCAAGATGGCTTTGTCTATTTGGGTCTTTTGTGGTCCATACAGATTTTAGGGTTCTTTGTTCTAATTATGCAAAAAATGCCTTTGGCATTTTGTTGGGGATTGCAGTGGATCTGTAGATTGCTTACAGTGGTATGAGTATTTTAACAATATTAATTCTCCCAGTCCATGAGCACAGAATCTTTCCATTTATTTGTGTCTCCTTCAGTTTCTTTCATCAGATGCTTAGAGTTTTCAGAGTAAGTCTTTCACCTCCTTGGTTAAGTTTATTTCTAGGTATTTTATTCTTTTTTGATGCAATCATAAATGGGATTATTTTCTTAATTTCTCTTTCTAATACCTTATTAGTATATGGAAATGGAACCAATTTGTTTGTTGATTTTGTATGCTTTGAGTTTACTGAAAACATTTATCAGTACTAGTAGGTTTTTGGTGCAGTCTAGAGTTTTCCATATATAGTATCATGTCATCTGCAAATAGTGACAGTTTTACTTCTTTCTTTCCAATTTGGCTGCATTGTATTTCTTTTTCTTGCCTAATTGCTGTGGCTAGAACTTCCAGTACTGTGTTGCATAAAAGTGGCAAGAGTGGGCGTTCTTGTCTTGTTACTGACCTTAGAGGAAAAGCTCGCAGCTTTTCACCATTGAGTGTGATATTTGCTATGGGTTTGTCATATATGGCCTTTATTATGTTGTGGTATGTTCCTCCTCACCCACTTTGTTGAGAGTTTTTATCATTCTGATTTCCTTTTAAGTGATCTATTTCTTTTTTTTTTTAAGATTTTATTTATTTATTTGACAGACAGAGATTACAAGTAGGCAAGAGAGGCAGGCAGGGAGAGAGGAGGAAGCAGGCTCTCCACGGAGCAGAGAGCCCGATGTGGGGCTTGATCCCAGGACCCTGGGATCCTGACCTGAGCCGAAAGCAGAGGCTTTAACCCACTGAGCCACCCAGGCACCCCTTAAGTGATCTATTTCATTAGGATTTTCATATTTATTACCTATAATAAATATACAGTATTTTCATATTTTTTTAATTCCGTGTTCTGTTTTTTTAATTGATCAAACTTGCCAGAGATTAGTCTCTTATTGATATATAGATACAGATAGATAGATATATATAGACACACATACATACATACAGCCAGCCTTGGATTTATCTGTCAGTTCCATTCTTTTTTGACTGATTCATTCACTTCTGCTTCTCTATTGATTCTTCTCTCACTCTCTTTAGATCTACTTTATGTGTATTAGGCAGGCTTGTATAAATAAATGGTGATCTAGCAAGAGCCCAAGTTGATTAACTTCCAGATCATGGCCACCCACACTGTAGAACTCAGAATGCTCTATCACCTTCTCCAACTCCCCACCAGTCCAGTGCTCCTCAACCCCCCAGTTCTAGCTCTGTGCCCTTGAATAACACCCTCCTGACCAAAACACTACTACCTATTCTACTTGAACCCCATTCTTGTCTCTTCCAAATTGACGGTGTAGGGAACTTGCCTAGATAAGTTATTATTCCTTTCCACTTTGAACAAAACAGAGTCAGAGAAGGGAGATCAACGTCCCTGTTCTAAGAAGCCCTCTAGATATGCCTTAGCTAGAGCCCTATTGACATCCTCCATCCCAGTGGCCTGAGCCTCAACTAGACTCTTCTGTCACATCCTGGAACTCTTTCCCAGAAACACCAATAGAGAAACTGGGAAATGACTCACATTGTGTTCTTGTTGGGTCTCTACGTGCTTTGTCACAGGTTGCCTCTGAGTTTTTGTTAGAGAAACAACTCTGGGATATTTTCAAGGTGGGTTCATGGCCTTTGCTGGTTGTCCATTTGACTTTCTCCTCAGCCCCCTAGCTTTGCCCTATAGGTGAACCAGAGAAAAGATTAGAAACTCAGACTGAGCTAATCAGACCACTAGCAGCCTCCTCAGTAGTTCTGACAGGAGTTGCATAGTCCACTTCTCACAACGAGGCAATGGAGTTTTTCGTTATTCCTCAGGCTTCCCAAGCACAGATCACGAGAAATATTGCTCATTTTCTGGGGTTAACAATTGTATCTCCTTCTATCTAAGCATTAATGTGTTATACTCTGCTCCCAAGAAAAATCTCTCTCCTAAACTACGGGGACACTTTGCCTTATCAGATAATAGGAGTGTCCAGATACCTTTGGAGAAATGTAGTGGCCTGCTTCATGAGGAATCCATCTTCCACCTTCCCAAAAGGTGTGTGTTGAGTGGAATATCCGGGTGTCATTACATAAGCTAATTGGAAGCCATTTTGGACATACATAGAGTAAAATATATGGATAGGTAAAAGCTCTAATTTCCACTGAAAATGATAATGATTTTCTAGGCCCAGAGCAAGGGGTAAAAGGAAAGATCCTCCCAAAAATCTTCACTTCCTTCAGGCACCTCCCCCCACAGATAGCCCACATAAGAAAGGTCAGAGATCTGTGGTGAGTGGAGACACCTTGCCCACCCATGTTCTTCTTCTTCTTCTTTTTTTTTTTTATTAAGATATAATGTATTATTTGCCCTGGGGTACAGATCTGTGAATCATCAGGCTTACACATTTCATAACACCATAGCACATACTCCCCCCCAACATCCATAACCCAAGCCACCCTATTTCTATCCCCTCCAAACACCTCAAAACCCTCAGTTTGTTTCATGAGATTAAGAGTCTCTTATGGTTTGTCTCTCTCCCAATTCATTCTTGTTTAATTTTTTCCCTCCCTACCCCACCTTGCTTCTCAAATTCCTCATAACAGAGAGATCATATGATAATTGTCTTTCTCCGATTGACTTATTTCACTTAGCATGATAGCCTCTAGTTCCATGCATGTCGTTGCAAATGGCAAGATTTCATTTCTTTTGATGGCTGAATAGTATTCCATTGTATATATATATATATATATACCACCTATCCATTCATCTGTTGATGGACATCCTAGGTTCTTTCCATAGTTTGGCTGTTGTGGGCATTGATGCTATAAACATTCGGGTGCACGTGCCCCTTTGGATCACTGCATTTGTATCTTTAGAGTAAATACCTAGTAGTGCAATTGCTGGGTCATAGGGTAGCTCTATTTTCAACTTTTGAGGAACCTCCATACTGTTTTCCAGAGTGGGTGCACCAGCTTGCATTCCTACCAACAGTGTAGGAGGGTTCCCCTTTCTCCGCATCCTTCCCAGTATCTGTCGTTTCCTGACTTGTTAATTTTAGCCATTCTAACTGGTGTGAGGTGGTATCTCACTGTGGTTTTGATTTGTATTTCCCTGATGCTGAGGGATGTGGAGCACTTTTTCATGTGTCTGTTGGCCATCTGGAGGTCTTCTTTGCTGAAATGTCTGTTCATGTCCTCTGCCCACTTCTTGATTGGATTGTTTTTTCTTTGGGTGTTGAGTTTGATAAGTTCTTTATAGATTTTGGATACTAGCCCTTGATCTGATAAGTCATTTGCAAATGTCATCTCCTATTCTGTCAGTTGTCTTTCGGTTTTGTTAACTGTTTTCTTGGCTATGCAAAAGGTTTTGATCTTCATGAAGTCCCAATAGTTCGTTTTTGCCCTTGCTTCCCTTGCCTTTGGCGATGTTTCTAGGAAGAAGTTGCTGTGGTTGACGTTGAAGAGGTTGCTGCCTGTGTTCTCCTCAAGGATTTTGATGGATTCTTTTCTCACATTGAGGTCTTTAATCCATTCTGAGTCTATTCTTGGGTGTGGTATAAGGAAAAGGTCAGTTTCATTCTTCTGCATGTGCTGTCCAATTTTCCCAACACCATTTGTTGAAGAAACTGTCTTTTTTTCCACTGGACATTCTTTCCCGCTTTGCCAAAGATTAGTTGACCATAGAGTTGAGCCCATTTCTGGGCTCTCTGTTGTGTTCTGTTGATATATGTGTCTGTTTTTGTGCCAGTACCATACTGTCTTGATGATGACAGCTTTGTAACAGAGCTTGAACTCTGGAATTGGGATGCCACCAACTTTGATTTTCTTTTTCAACATTCCTCTGGCTATTTGAGGTCTTTTCTGGTTCCATACAGGTGTTAGGATTATTTGTTCCAGCTCTGTGAAATAAGTTAATGGTATTTTGATAGGGATTGCATTAAACATGTAGATTGCTCTAGGTAGCATAGACATTTTCTTAGTATTTGTTCTTCCAATCCATGAGCGTGGAACATTTTTCCATTTCTTTGTGTCTTCCTCAATTTCTTTCATGAGTACTTTATAGTTTTCTGAGTACAGATTCTTTGCCTCCTTGGTTAGATTTATTCCTATGTATCTTACAGTTTGGGTACAGTTGTAAATGGGATCAACTCCTTAATTTCTCTTTCTTCTGTCTTGGTGGTGTCTAGAAATCCAACTGCTTTCTGAGCATTGATTTTATATCCTGACACTTTACTGAATTCCTGTATGAGTTCTAGCAGTGTTGGGGTGGAGTCTTTTGGATTTTCCACATAAAGTATCATATCATCTGCAAAGAGTGAGAGTTTGACTTCTTCCTTGCTGATTCAGATGCCTTTTATTTCTTTGTTGTCTGATTGCTGAGGCTACAACTTCTAGCACTATGTTGAACACCCGTGATGATAGTGGACATCCCTGCTGTGTTCTTGACCTTAGGGGGAAAGCTCTCCATTTTTCCCCATTGAGAATGATATCTGCTGTGGGTTTTTCATAGATGGCTTTGATGATATTGAGTGACATGGGTACCCTCTATGCCTACACTGTGAAGAGTTTTGATCAAGAAAGGATGCTGTACTTTATCAGATGCTTTTTCTGCATCTATTAAGAGTATCATATGGTTCTTGTGCTTTCTTTTATTAATGTATTGTATCACATTGATTGATTGGTGGATGTTGAACCAACCTTGTAGCCCAGGAATAAATCCTACTTGGTCATGGTGAATAATGTACTGTTGGATCCTATTAGCTAGTATTTGGGGGAGAATTTTTGCATCCATATTCATCAGGGATATTGGTCTGTAATTCTCCTTTTTGTGGGGACTTTGTCTGGTTTGGGGATCAAGGGAATACTGGCCTCCTAAAATGAGTTTGGGAGTTTTCCTTCCATTTCTATTTTTTGGAACAGTTTCAGGAGAATAGATATTAATTCTTCTCTAAGTGTTTGGTAGAATTCCCCTGGGAATCCATCTGACCCTGGACTATTTTTGTTGGGAGATTTTGGATGACTGCTTCAATCTCCTAACTGGTTATGGGTCTGTCCAGGTTTTCTATTTCTTCCTGGTTCAGTTTTGGTTGTTTTTACGTCTCTAGGAATGCATCTATTTCTTCCAGATTATCAAATTTGCTGGTGTAATGTTGCTCATAGTATGTTCTTGTAATTGTTTGTATTTCTTTGGTGTTGGTTGTGATCTCTCCTCTTTCAGCATGATTTTATTTATTTAGGTCCTTTCTCTTTTCTTTTTGATAAGTCTGGTCAAGGATTTATCAATCTTATTATTTCAAAGAACCAGCCCCTACTTTTGTTTGTTTATTCTATGGTTCTTTTGGTTTCTATTTAATTGATTTCTGCTCTGATCTTTAATATTGCTCTCCTGCTGGGTTTAGACTTTCTTTGCTGTTCTTTCTCCAGCTCTGTTAGGTGTAGGATTAGGTTGTGTACTTGAGACCTTTCTTGTTTCTTGAGAAAGGCTTATAACACTATATTCTTATATCACTAATTCTCAGGATTGCCTTAGCTTTGTCCCAAAGATTTTGAACAGTTGTGTTTTATTTTCATTTGTTTTCATGAATTTTTTCAATTCTTCTTTAATTTTCTGGTTGACCCATTCATGTTTTAGTAGGATGCTCTTTAGCCTCTGTGTATTTGAGTTCTTTCCAACCTTCCTCTTGTGATTGAGTTCTAGTTTCAAAGCATTGTGGTCTGAAAATATTCAGGGAATGATCCCAATCTTTTGGTACCAGTTGAGACCTGATTTGTGAACCAGGATGAGATCTTTTCTGGAGAATGTTCCATGTGCACTAGAGAAGAATGTGTATTCTGTTGCTTTGGGATGGAATGTTCTAAATATATCTGTGATATCCTTCTGGTCACGTGTGTCATTTAAAGCCTTTATTGCCTTTTTGATCTTTTGCTTCGATAATCTGTCCATTTCAGTAAGGGGGTGTTAAAGTCCCGTAGTATTATTGTATTATTGTTGATGTGTTTCTTGGATTTTGTTATTAATTGGTTTATATAATTGGCTGCTCCCATGTTAGGGGTGTAGATATTTAAAATTGTTAGATCTTCTTGTTGGACAGACCCTTTAAGTATGAAAGAGTGTCCTTCCTCATCTCTTATTACAGTCTTTGGTTGAAAATCTAATTTGCCTGATATAAGGATTGCCACCCTAGCTTTTGTTTGATGTCCATTAGCATGGTAAATGGTTTTCCACCCCCTCACTTTATATCTGGAGGTGTCTTTGGGTCTAAAATGAGTTTCTTGGAGAAAGCATATCTATGGGTCTTTTTTTTTTTTAATCCATTCTGTTACTCTGTGTCTTTTGATTGGGGCATTTAGCCCATTTACATTCAGGGTAACTCTTGAAAGGTATGAATTCAGTGCCATTGTGTTGCCTGTAAGGTTACTGTTACTGTTACTGTATATTGTCTCTGTTCCTTTCTGGTCTATTACTTTTGGGCTCTCCCTTTGCTTAGAGGACCCCTTTCAATATTTCCTGTACGGCTGGTTTAGTGTTTGCCAATTCTTTTAATTTTTGTTTGTCCTGGAAGCTTTTTCTCTCTCCTATTTTCAATGACAGCCTAGCTGGATATAATATTCTTGGCTGCATTGTTTGCTCATTTAGTGCTCTGAATATATCATGCCAGTCCTTTCTGGCCTGCCAGGTCTCTGTGGATATGTCTGTTACCAATATAATATTTCTACCATGTATGTTACAGACCTCTTGTCCTGAGCTGCTTTCAGGATTTTCTCTTTGTCTCTGAAACTTGTAAGTTTTCCTATTAGATGATGGGGTGTGGACCTAGTTTTATTGATTTTTGAGGGAGATTCTCTGAGCCTCCTGGATTTTGATGCTTGTTCCCTTCGCCAAATTAGGGAAATTCTCTGCTATAATTTGTTCCAATATGCCTTCTTCCCCTATCTCTCTTTCTCTTTCTGGGAACTCAATTATTCAAATATTGTTTCATCTTATGGTATCACTTATCTCTTGAATTCTCCCCTTGTGGTCCAGTAGTTGTCTCTCTTTTGCTCAGCTTCTTTATTCTCTATCATTTGGTCTTCTATATCACTAATTCTCTCTTCTGTCTCATTTATCCTAGCTGTAAGAGCCTCCATTTTTTATTGCATCTCATTAATAGCTTTTTTAAATTTCAACTTGGTTAGATCTTAGTTCTTTTATTTCTCCAGAGAGGGCTTCTCTAACATCTTCCATGCTTTTTTCAAGCCCAGCTAGCACCTTGATAATCGTCATTCTAAACTCTATTTCTGACATATTACTAATGTCAGAAACGTATTGATTAACGTATAGATTAAGTCACTAACCATTGGTACTTCCTCTTGTTCGTTTTTTTTCTGGTGAGTTTTTCTGCCTTGTCATTTAATCCAGGTAAGAATAGATGAATGAGAGAACAAAATACTAAAAGGGTAGCAATGACCCCAGAAAAATATACACTAACCAAGTCAGGAGAGCCCTGAAACCGGGGGGAGAGGAAAGGGGAAGAAATGAAAAAAAAGAAAAAAAATATATATATATATATATACACACACACACACACACACACACACATACATATATTAGACTGGTGACTAGAACAGAGCCACACATTTGATTTTTGGTGTATTTTGGTCTGTTAGAAGAAAGTACCTCCAAAATTTTAAAGAAAGAAAAAATATATACTAAAATAAGGGTAAACACTATGAAGGGATGGAATATGACTGTAAAGTGAAAATTTAAAGAGTCTAAAATAGGAATTGATAAGTTGGTTGAAAAAAGAAAAGAAAAATGTGATCAGGCTAGAGACTAGAACAAAGCCATATATGTTAGATTTAGGGTATATTTTGATCTATTAGAAGAAATTGTATACCAAAATTTTAAAGAAAAAAAAACCTATATGTATACAAAAAATAAGGTTAAATACAATGAAGGTATAAAATATGACTATAACAATGAAAATTTTAAAAGATTTTTAAAGCGGTATTGATAAGATAAAATAGCTTAAAATCATTAAAATAAGAAAGGAAAAATTTAAAAATAGAATAAGAAAATCTTAAAAATTTAACTTTGAAAGACTAAAGGATCATGGGGGAAAAGCCATGAATTCTATGTGTTGCTTTCCCCTAGCTCTGGAGTTCTGCAGTTCTCATTGATCAGTGAACTTGGTCTTGGCTGGATGTTCTTGCTGATCTTCTGGGGGAGGGGCCTGTTGCAATGATTCTCAAATGTCTTTGCCCAAGGCGACATTGTACCACCCTTGCCATGGGACCAGGCTAAGTAATCTGCTCAGGTTCGCTCTTGGAGCTTTTGTTCCCTGAACACTTTCCATAGCGCTCTGAAGGGCAGGAATGAAAATGGCAGCCTCCCAATCTCTGGCCCTATAGAAGCTGAGATCTTGGGGCCTCACTCTTCAGTGTGCCCTCAAGAGAAAAAAAAGTAAATCCCTCCTGTCTCCCTGGTCTCCAGCTGCACTCTGAGCTCACCCAGCCTATGACCAAGAATTTCTATCTCTGGCGCACGGCCCCATCTGGAGTCTCCAAACCCAGCCAATTCCTGCAGCACTCCCGTACCACTCCTCCTGTAGGAGGAAGAAGGGGGTCTCCCTGGATCTGCTGCTTGTGGGGTCCCTGCTCGAAGAGCAGTGGCCTGACTATGCCTTCAATCACAGTTTAAGGTAACTCTGAGTCAAGAGCCTACTCCTCAGCTCCATCTCTGTTGCTGGCTTTCCCCCTCCAATACCTGGGAGATCTGACTCAGACACCCCTGGTCTTTTTGTCTCTCCATGGGTCTGAAGACCACACTGTCCCTGCACGGGCTCCACCCCCTCCTTAGCCTCTGGAGCAATATCCCTCAGTGGAGCAGACTTCTAAAAGTTCCGATTTTGTGCTCAGCTGCTCTACCACTTGCCGTAAGCCAGCCCCTCCCCCACAGTCTATCTTCCTGTCTCTTTGGATTCACTTTTCCGCAAGTCCTACCTTCTGGAAAGTGGTTAGTTTTCTGTTCCTAGAATTGCTTCTCTTCTCTTCTCTCTCCTGTTGAGTTTGTAGGTGTTCAGGATGGTTTGATAACTGTCTAGCTGAACTCCTAATACCTGATGATAATCTTGGTCTCCTACTCCTCAGCCATCTTGCTCCTTCCCCCTCACCCATATTCTTCTGATGGGTGGCCCAGGTCACATCCTCAGCCCTGAACTTGGCTGCCTGGGCGCATGGCTGAGCCAAGGAGGGCACACTTTCCTTTCACCCATGTTGTGGGGGGTGAGAAGTGGGGAAATAACAGTGATTCACAGGAAAATCAAAGGATTTCCCCAGAGCAGTGATGTAATTTGTAGCCTTGCCAGTCATTGACCATAAATGCTTTGTGAAGCACTTCCTGCAAATAATTAAGCCCCTGTCCAATGCCTTTCCAATAACAGATAATCTATCTGAATTTTATTCATTCAGAAATAAATGTGCAGTGGCTGTTGCTCTTCACATGTAGCAGCTGAACAGCATTCAATATCTGGATGTCTTTCTGATCATATTTAGAATAATGGTGAAAGCCATGAATTACAGGGCACAAAACCTGACATGTTTATTGCTTACAGTTCATTTTATAGACCTTTCTTTGAGGGCTTGAGCTGCTGAACAGGATGACTATGAGCTAGTTACAAAGAGAACTCCAGAGCTGCATCTCAGTTCACCCTTGGGAGCAGGTGTGGGGCCAGAGCATGGGCCCGAGGCCAAGTTAGGACCCTGTCTGACCAGCACCAACTTCATCCACAGTGCCACCAGTCATCCGCGTGTATCCAGAGACCCAGGCACAGGAGCCCGGGGTGGCGGCCAGTCTGAGATGTCATGCAGAGGGCATTCCTATGCCTAGAATCACTTGGCTGAAAAATGGCATGGATGTCTCAACCCAGATGTCGAAACAGCTTTCCCTATTAGGTAAGAACTGCCCTCGGTGCCTCTCTGCTCTTCCCATCAAGTTCAAGCTGACACTTGCCTCAGTGAAATGAGAGACATGATTTGTTTCTAAGTCAGATGTGTCCGGAGTGAACAAATGTCTCCCCAAATTCTCCGCTACCTGCACTCACACAGATCTTGTGGGCTGTTTGAGCACAAAGATGATAAGCTGTCAATCCGGTCCCAAGTCAGCCTCAGTTTAGTTCAGCTGATCGAGCCCTTTCTGGGCGTGTATCATGGATGTTGGTTGCCCTCATCCCTGCCAAGGGCCTGTGTTTTTAACATCACCACTCTGGGTAAAAGGGAGATTGGGGGTGTGGGTCCCAGCTAAGCAGACCATCTTGAGTACTGTCCTTCCTCCAGCCAATGGGAGTGAACTGCACATCGGCAGTGTTCGGTATGAAGACACAGGGGCATATACCTGCATCGCCAGAAACGAAGTGGGCGTGGACGAGGATATCTCCTCACTTTTCATTGAAGACTCAGCTAGAAAGACCCGTGAGTCCACTCTTGCCTCTGAGCTCCTCATTGCGCTGGTTGGGGGGTGTTGGGTGCAAGGGGACCAAATGACCAAGGCCATACCCACCATCCATGAGCCCCTGAAGACAGGGTAAACTCCCATATTCTCTTGTGCTCACAGCTGGGGCAGGGGTGCCCAGAGGTAAGCAGACCTTCCCTGGCAACCTCAACAGCACACAGACAGGGAAGGTCCCTGGAAGCAGAGAATGCCCAAGACCACAAGGAAGTTTACATATCCTAGCCCCACTTCTGCCTCCTACTTGCTGTACAGACTAGAACCTCTGCCCCTTACCCATAAAAGTACTCCTTCTCTCCACCCACCAGTCAGTGACACAGATTCCATATATGATAGATTGGATATCCATTCATGATTTTTATCACATGCTGATGTACCACCGTGGCCCAGGAAGTGGCCTAGCCACACATGCACACATAACCTTGACTCCAGGGATTATCCCCCACCTGTGTGCCCTCCCAGGTAGCCACCATTCCCCAAGTGGCTCTGCGGGTGTGATTTTATGGACACGAGTGATAGCTAAGATCTCTTGCCCTTGTTTAAAGACTCCAAGCTGAGTCTTCAGCATCAAAGGAGATCATCAGAATAGTGTCTCAGATGGTCTTCCTTGGAGAATCCTAGCTGAAAATCAGCCTGGCTTTGGAAGTAATCAGGAACTCTGGGAGAATGGTTCCTTTCTCCTTGTCAACCACAGAAGTGGAGGATCCCATTAGTGGGCCTGATTTCAGAGACTATTTAGAAATCGAAAGTGTCCTGAGACCTAGAAATATTTGTCCACATCCAGAGTCCCATCAGAGGGCTGCTGCTTGGCAGTGAGTGGGGCAGATTCCATACACGAGGGATTAGGTAGCCATCCGTCCCTGAAAGGAATCACTACAGTAAACTGCTGACATTGCTTTATTCTTTTTTCCTTCCCTCAATCATGTTCCCGGTCTCCTGATTCTCTGACGCTGTAGTTGCAAACATTCTGTGGCGAGAGGAAGGTACCAAGTTTTATTCTTCTATGTTGTGCTTGTGATAACCTGTGTTCATGTTTCAATCATGGGCCATATTTCCATGGGCCACCATCAGCTTTCCCAGATACCATGCAGTCCCCACCAGTGCGGTCCACCTGCCAGATTGGATGGGAGGGTGGAGGTCAATGACCCAAGGGTCACATGCTGAGAAGCAGATTTAAAATGTACTTGTGTCTTTAATGGACACCAGTCCATTAGAACTTAAAAGTGGGAAGTTGCTATCTAAAGCTGTTTGAAACCGTCACTGAAGCAGATTACTTGGCAGAGGTCCCTGGTCCGATAAGGCCTTCAACTTTTGTCCAGAAGGTGATAATTGGTTCTGGAGTTCTCAAAGTTTAGGCATACACTTTGAGGAAATGCCAAAGAAAAAAACCACCATGATTCCTATAAATGTATATTTTTAAATGAATAGATTTTTAAAATTTTATTTACCAAACCATCTTTAGATACTAGGTTGGACCCTAAAAAGATGGCCATTCTTGTATGTCAAAAATGGTCTAATACTAACAATTTCATATGGTTCAAAAAACAGCAGGCCCATGTGGGAACTGGGTTATAGGGCCTGAGTCACCCTTTGTGGACCCCGGCCCAGTGCAGCCCCTCCACCAGAGCAGAGTTCACATCACCTGGAGGTAATTTACTCTCCAGGATGGGGCTTGATTAGTGGGTGGGGGTTTCAGGAAGAAGATGAGAAGCAGAATGCACCCCGTGATCAGGGTTACGCACAAAATCTCCTCTTTAAAAGCTGGCCTATTTCCTGTCTCATTTTTTTCTTGGTAAACATTTCCTCGTGGCATTTCCTAGAGTCTGGCATATGCATGCATGCACATACTCAGAACAATTTCCTGAATGTCAGGCACTGCTGCTCATAGTAAGTCACAGAGCAAAACAAAAGCAGAACCTGAAAAATGAGGAATTGATGCCAGTAGGCATTAGGAGTCTTTGGGAAGACAGGTTGTAGCAACTGCCACTCACCATGGACAGCCGTCCCCCAATGCTGCCCAACCTAGCGCTAAGCCACAATGCATGTGGGAGGCATTCCCTCTGGGTCTTTAAGAGGTGGTAAATTTCTAAAATTGCATTCACTACAAAGAGGCTCAAGTTTCAAAAGCGGAGACCAGCAAAGAATGCAGGACCCTGGGATGTATGAAACAGAGCACTAGAGGCCTCACACTGAGGGCAACTTAAGACCCCCAGCTGCTTTCTGGTTGCAGGGTGACGGGTGCTGCCCTCGCCGTGAACAGCACCCTGGCAACAAGTGCCATCCTGCCTGGACAGCTGGCTGCTTGTACCCTTCACAGCTGGAACTAGGAAATACAGGAGCATAACCCACAGGCCAGCAGGCCGCAGGGATCTGTCCCATCTCAACAAGAGAAATGAGATGATTGGGGCACGCCACAACAAAGAAAGCCCGTTTGTGCCCTGTTAGAAGTGCCGCTCAGACAGAACCCTCCAGGGGACCAGATCAGGAGACTGGCTCCGTCTCCGGTGAAGTCAGTTGTTTGGCGAGGCCCGCGTTCCACTGCTGACCATGAGCGAGGTTGTGCTTCGTCTGCCACGTGGCCACAGCTGCAACCCCACATGGGGTCCCCGAGCTTTCAGGCTTGCCTTGGTCCTTGCAGCTGTCCACTTCCTAAGAGATCCTGGGAGGCCGAGGGATCCCAGGGACAGGGACTTTTGACTCATAGGTCTGAGCAAAAGAAGTTTGCCAGGTGAGAGGGGACAGAGAGAAGACCCCACAGGGACAGAGCACATACGGACCAGAAGCTGGGATGTCCTGGGAGCTGAGACGAGGCCCCTTCCTGTAGCTCTTGGGACAAGCTGCCCAGCACCCCCAGGATTCCCCAGAGAGACCTGTGCAGGGTGCTTCCAGACACTGCTAGCTTCTGAGAGCCTGGGGTCAAGTTGTGCCCAGTGGTAGAGCCCTCCTTCCCAGCTCCCTTCTCAGGACAGAACCAGCAGCAGCTAAGACTGTGTCCTGGAGTCAGTGACCTTGGTCCACACTGGGAACCCCAGGCACTGGGGTTTCCCAGGCAGGAAGGGCCTGAGGCCCAGAAAACTGCCTGCAGAGTCACTGGAAGCAGGTAGAATGTTGGCTCCCATTTTGTGTTGTATGGTTTTCTAACACTGAAAGCCTACCCAGATAGTCAATGAAGTCAGTATGCTGGGTCTCTCAGCGTGCTAAGAAAGAGCATGTTTTTCATAGATTTAATTTACTTAGCATTTATGGAAATCTGAATATTCCACCTTCACAAGAAATAAAATGAGGGAGAAAGAAAAGGAGAACTCAAACCTTACCAATTTTGTGCCATCTTTATGTTTTATGTTGAGGCACGGTGATGCAAGAGAACCTGGAGTAGGGGTTTGGGGTCCAGCCCTAGCTCTGGTGTAAATCCAAGTAACTCCACTTCCCTTCCCTGGACCTCAGGTTTTTTTGTCTTTGTAATAAAGAGGCCAAACTAGATCCTCCCAGGTCCCCTTCTCTGCTACTCTGAGGTTTCTCCCCACATGGCCACGCCGGGGCGGTGGTGGGAGCAGGCAGGTGGGCCTGACCAGGCTGGAGCTCCATCACCTGACCTGGGGCTGCCACAGAGAAAATGGTGAGGCAGAGGTGGGAGCAGCCTGTCTTGAAGGAGGGATTTGCTGGCACCAACCGGCCAGGATGAAACTGGCAAAAAAGAGTACCAGCCACAACATTCTTAGGTTCCTAGGAGTGGTGTGGCACATAAATGTGCTGAAAAAATAAATAAGAGGCTTTCCTTTTCTGGCATGATCTGACCCATCTGATTTGACTAGTTGACAACAAACGAAAGACCAAATGTGTGCCAGAGCCAAGGCTGTCATTTATTTGCCGACTTGTGTCGGTGGCCAGCCCGCGGTGCCCTAGCGCAGAAGCACGTGTCTGGAAGGATAGCCCGGGGTTCACAGAGCCCTCACCTGTGGAGTGATTCACAGGCCCCTGGCACTTTCTCCCTGGGCTGCCCACATACCTCCTGCTTAGCTCACGTCACCCTGACCAGGCCCCCGCACTTTGTGCCTGTACCACACACAGCCAAACCGCAGGGGTGGGTCTGCCCAGCGTGGCATGTGACCCTACTTAGGAGCTGGCCGCTGGGGACAGGGGTGCATAACCACGGCTGTGTTTGCGCCTCCCAGGCCTCAGTGTGGGGAACATGTTCTACGTCTTCTCTGATGATGGCATCATCATCCTGCACCCCGTGGACTGTGAGATCCAGAGGCACCTCCGACCCACCGAGAAGATCTTCATGAGCTATGTAAGTGTCTGTGCCTGAAAGCCAGTCTTCCACCGTGATCGCCCCTTGACGTCCCAGGTTCCATTTGCTATATGCGGTGTGGCTCCACGTGCATTCCAAGGCTCCAGGACATCCATGGGAGGTTAAGAGTTGAAGGTCTCATTCCTTGATTAGGCCTTCCATGCACAGAGCCCTGGGCGAGGCCCAAGGCTTACGGATGGGTTTCTCTTCTCCCCTAGTTCACAGAGAAAGGATGGCACAGCAGGTGCTGCTTGAAGGAGCTGCAAGGTGCACTGGGACACTGAGGGGGTGAGGCCTCTCCAGACCCAGGGAGAACCAAGTCAGAGAAGGCTCTCCAGCAGGGCACCCCTGGGCCCAGTTGTGAAGAACAAGTAGGAACTGGGGATGTGTTTCTAAAGGGAATGTTGTGAACATGGCACCTGGTGGCATAAAGTGGCATGTCACATCTGGGGAATTGCAAATACTTGGTCTGAGATTAAGATGACCAGAGGCCAGGGTTAAAGCTTAGGAGTTTTAGTGGCGGATCTTGAAAGTTCTGGGGATGTCTGGAGGACCTCAAATGAATCACGGCCCTGGTGAGGCTGCTTTAGAACAAGTGCAGGGCCCCAGTGAGGGTGGCGACGAGCAGGACAGGATTGGAAGCCCAGAAGCAGGTATACAGGCTGTTGTGAGCATCTAGGTGAGAGATGGTAGTGACCTAGCCAAGCCAGGGGCAGTGGCAATGGGAATAACTGAGTAGATTTTAGTGTTATTCACGGGTAATATCAGCAGGCGCTACAAGGGTCATCTGGGGTCTTGCTAGGAGGAGCAGACCGTCCTTCACTCAGGAGGAGAGACAGGATACGGGGATACTGTTCATTCTCTTGTCACTCTGGGAGGCATGTGCCACATTCTCCGTCTCATGCTGGGATCCCAAAAGCAGGACAGATAAGCTCCTCATCAAAGAGACGAGGGTGGCCTATGATGTAGTGAATTTGAGACACCCACGGGACACAAGCATAGAAACATCCAGAAGATGGGCCATGGTGAGCTAGAGAGCCCATGGCTCCCTGGCAGGCAAAAGAAGTAGCTTTAAGGAAGCCTGGAGAACATGGGTCACAGAACACAAGGATAGCTAAGGTTACAAAAGGAAGTGATCCTCAACCAGTCACTAGAGGAGGTGAGCTTCAAGGGTCTCAGTGGCCCCTGAAGAACCAGGGGAGAGAGTGTGCAAGATGAGAATGCCCCAAGCATCAGAGGTGCTATGAAGTATGAGGCCAAGGGCACAACAGCTATGCCACATGGATGGAAGCCACAGAGATGACTGTGTGAATGGGGGTAGTTGTGAGAACTGAATGTGATGCCGGGCAGTGGCCAGGGTGTAAGGTGACAGCTCTGCCCCAAAGCTACTGAAGTCATTCAGGAAAGACCTGGGAAGTAGATGAACTTGGGGATGGAGGAGGTCATCTCTGTAGTCCTTGGTAATTCACTTGTGGCAGACTGTGGGAGAGAAGGAAGCGGCAAGGGTGACAGGCTTGGTCCTGGCTGCCAGACCTGGTGAGAGGGGCAGGTATAGTGGAGAGGGTCAGTTCAGGGTGGCTGGCTGAGTATGAGGGGCTGTGGGAGAACCAAGCAAGGACTGAAGAGGGCAGTTCTGAGCTAAAGACACAGATCTGGGAGCTGTCTGCATCTGGGCATTGGCCAAAGCCAAAACAATAGACGAGGCCACCAAGGGTATGTGTGAGTGGTTTGATTTGGGTGCCTGAATAGAACCCTGGGGGCCAGTAGCTACAGAATGGGCAGACCAAGAGGGGAACTACAAGGAGACTGAAATGAAAAGAAGGTCCCTCTTTTCACTCATTTATTCATTCAACAAATATATTTGAGGCACCCATTCTGTGCCAGGCCTTTACTAGGTGCTAAGGATATAGCAGTGAAGCAGACAAAGAGCCCTTGTCACAGAGCATTCTAGTGACAGAAGAAAGCCTAAAAAGACATAGCTAGATCAGTGCACAACGTCAGGTGGAAATGACAAATGCAGCCAGGTATAGGGGTGAAGCGTGCTGGCAGTGCTAGGCCAATGAAGGGGGCAGGAGGGTAGCATGAGGGAAGGAAAGCAAGCACAGTGGGTACGGGAGAGAAAAGCTGGAGGTCAGAGGAGTAGCAGGAGCCAAAGGGGACAGGGCCTTGTTGACTTCTGGAAAAACTTGGCTCCTCTTCTGAGCCAGAAGGAATGTTAATGAAGTGGAGGGTATTGAGAAGAGGAGAGGTGTGGGCAGACTCTCAGTGATGCCCTTGGATTCTGTGTGGAGAACGGTGGCGGGGCGGGGGGGCGGGGGGCGGGCAGGGGGAGGGGTGGTGGAATCAAGGAGTACAACAGAGATGCTACAGCGGTTACTCAGCAGACAGTATGGCCTGAGCCCGGATGATGGAGGTGGGAACAGTGAGGCAATGTCAAATTCTGAACATATTTTGAAGGTAGAACTGAAATGATTTTTGATGCCCTGATGAGGACTGAGAGTATGAGGAGAAAAAGAGGACTCAAAGATGGCCGTAAGGGTTTTGGTCTAAGGAGGGAAAACAGTGGAGCTGCCATTTTGTTAAAGGAATGAGCAGGACTGGGAGGTAAAATTGGGAGTTGACTTTGGACTCTCAAGTTTGAGGTGCACAGCAAATAGCCAAGTAGAGTGAGGTGGTTGGATGCATACGTCTGGAGTTCAGAGAAGAGGCTCTAACTAAAGATACAAATTTGGGAGCTGTATGCACATAGATGGTATTTGATGCCATCAGTTGGGATGAGATGAGCAAAGGGAGTGGATTTTGAAGAGGAAAAATCATTGAGGGACTGACCCCTGTGCATTTTGACATATAGAGACCAAGAGATCAGCAAACTGAGCAGGATCCAGCCAACAGAGAAGGACTAGCCCATGGGGAGGGGGAGCTGAGGGAAGGAAGCAAAGAATAGGTAGGCAGCATGGAGTCAGGTGGTACCCCAAGTTCAAATAAAAAGGGGGAGCAGGTTCAATTTAATAAGTGAGAAGTCTGGAGTGCTGTGCTCAGTGGGAACGCTGCCGGCTCTGTGGTGAGGAAGCACAGAGGGTAGGTCACTCTTTGGGAAGTCTGGCCATTGACAGAAGTTTTCTGTACAATGGAGATGCAGACGGGGAAGTTCGCACCCAAGAGGGGAAGAAGGCAGGCTTGGCAGCTGCTCATAAAAAAACACATGCAAAGGGAGTTCCAGCCTCACAAGTGGGAGGAGGTAGAGGTGAATGTTCAAAGCAGGTGATGTGGGAGGGCTGGCGTGGCATGTTTTGGGGTTCTAGGGAGGGGACAGAGGGACAGGGGTGTGAGCGAGAGGGAACCCACACAGGGCAGGGGACCCTGGGGATTAAGAAGATCCATGACAGCCTGTCTCCTTTACAGGAAGAAATCTGTCCCCAAGGGGAAGGAAATGCCACCCAGCCATGCCAGTGGGCCTCGGCCGTGAACGTCCGGCACCGGTACATCTACGTGGCCCAGCCAACACTGAACAGAGTCCTTGTGGTCGACGTGCAAGCCCAGAAAGTTCTACAGGTACATCTCTCTAAGGGAGTGAGGGTGCCACTTGTTCAGGGGCACAGCCTGCCGCATTCCCATTCTGGGAGCGGAGGGCGGGTCAGGGGGCTAGAGGACAGTGAGAAGCAGGGAGAGTGGGGAATGGTGAAGGGGAAGTAAAGCACAGTGCAAGCTACAGAGGGTTTTCATCTGGGCAGTGACCTCATCCGACTTAGACTCTGAAACAGGCAGACTCTGTTAACCAATGGCAGAGCAGGGCAGCGTCGTGGTTACTGAAATAATTCAGGCATGAACTGCCGACAGCCATAAAGGTGACGAGGACTGAGCAGATCCTTGATCTTAAGTGTGGAAAGATTTTCTGCTGGGTCGAATGGAAGTTTTAAGAGTGGGAAATCACGGGGCACCTGGGTGGCTCAGTGGGTTAAGCCTCTGCCTTCGGCTTAGGTCCTGATCTCAGGGTCCTGGGATCGAGCCCCGCGTTGGGCTCTCTGCTCAGCAGGGAGCCTGCTTCCCCCTCTCTCTCTGCCTGCCTCTCTGCCTACTTGTGATCTTTCTCTCTGTCAAATAAATAATAAAATCTTTAAAAAAAAAAAAAGAGTGGGAAATCAGGTTGTTGGGGGCTTTTCTTTACTTTGAGGAACAGTAGAATGGTGATGCCATTTACTGTGTGTGGTGGATTGAGTAACGACCCCAAGATGGCCACTTTCTCATGCCCAAAACCTATGAATGTCACCTTCTCGGGCACAGGGGCCTCTGCAGAGGTGACTAAGGTAAGGATGTGTAAATGGACTATTGCCGGGGATGACCTCGGTGAGCCCTTCCTCAATGCGAGTGTGAGTACCCGTATCCGAGGGGGGCAAGGAGAAATGTGACTGTTAGGGGCAGGAGGCACTTGGAGGACTGGAGCATACTGGGGCTCTGCTGGCTTTGAAGATGGGGGAAGGAGCTGCAAACCAAGAACTGCAGCACTAGAGGTCGGCACAGTCAAGGGAAACATACTTTCCCCTCCAGCCTCTAGAGAGAGCACTGCCCTGCAGCCATCCTTGTTCAGCCCAGGGAAATTTAATTTTGGACTTTGAACCTCCAGAACTGTAAGAGAATTAAATTGGTATGGTTCTAAGCTACTAAGTGTGTGGTAACAGGTTATCATAGTAATAGGAAAATAATGCACTCTCTAGAGCAGGTGGTATGGCAGGTGGTATAGGCCATGGAGCAGGAAGACAGAAAAATTGGGAATTTGGGTTTAGACCTGCTAAGTGTTCATTGCTATTATAAATGTTCGTTGGGGCGCCTTGGTGATTTCTTCCGTTGAGTGTATGACTCTTGATTTCGGCTCAGGTCATGATCTCCAGGCTGTGGGTTCAAGCCCCATTTCAGGCTCTGCACTCAGTGAGGAATCTGCTTCTCCCTCTCCCACTGCCCCCCCTCCCCGCTCATGTTCTCGCTTTTTAAAATAAATAAATTTTTAAAAAATAAAAATAAAAATGTAAGTAGAGATGTCAAATAAGCAATTGGATGAACAGGTCTGGAGGCCAGAGAGAGCTCTAGGCCAGAGAGGTCAGGGTGGGTATGGTCACCATACCAAGTGTTACATCCAGAGAAGCATATGAAATGACTGGAGGTAATACAGATGGAGAAGAGGTCAAGCTTGGAGCCCTGACACACTCCAACACTTAAAGATCAGGAAGGAGAGAAGAAGCCAACAAGGAGACCAAGCAGGAGGAGCTTAAAAGGTAGGAAGAAAATTGGGGGTGAGGAAGGGTTTTCCAGAAATGAAAAAAAAAAAAAGTGTTTTAAGAATGGTGTCCAATAGAGCTGAGCATTTTCAAATCACCAAGACTGAGAACCGACCATTGGATTTGGTGTCCCACAGATTACCGTGGAACAGATGGAATGATCATGCAATACAAGCTTGCGGTCATAGAAATAAAATCATTGTGAGGGGGTTTGCTGTAAATATGCGTAAAAGGGGTCAAATGAGACAGTAGGTAGAAGGCCATACAAAAGAAGTTTCTTTAGAATAGATGACATTACAGCATTTTTATGTATATATGTATGAATATAATGCTAAAAAAAAAACCTCCTACACATCTTCCATTTCTTCTACATCACTGAAGTAGGCAGGAGTCAGTGGAATCCAGGGCAGAGAAGTAGAGATGCAAGCTTTGGATGAAATCACATTCTTTCATATAACCGAAGGAAATGGAAAATATTCAGGTACACTTACAAAGAGGTGACAGTTACAACTGAAGGCAGATGGATGAACATCTCTTGTGGTTGCTTTTATTTTATCAGTGAAATAAGAAGGAAAATTATCACCCAGCCTGGAGGTGAGCCTGAGGAGAGAGGGGAAGGGTGCCTTTGAGATTGAACTGACCAGGCCACTGTGCTAGGACTGCTGGGTGACAGCAAAGGCCCACTGAAGGCTTGCAGATCGAAGGAGAAAGTGAGGCCAGTGAGCAGGGCTGTGGTTTGTCTTCCTAGCAATGCTCCTGTGCACGCTCATTGCAGGGGGAATGTGGATGTGACCTGGGTTGTAGTTTCTCCAGGCCACTTGAGCAGAAGACTTTCTCTTAGTGATTTTTCTGGCCAGTGAACATACTCTGAGTAATTTCAATCCTTTGACACTCACTGAAGCTTGCTGTATGACCCAGCTTGGAATCAATGTGTATAAAAATGTTCCACGTGCACTTTAAAAGAATGTGTGTTCTAATGGTAGGTACAATATTCTGTATACATGTCAATTACGGCAAGTTTGTTCGTTGCATTGTTCAGATCTTCTAAGTCATTTTCTCCTTTGTCCACTTAGTTTATCAGCTGCTGAGAGGTGTGTTGAAGTCTCACACTGTGGTTGTAGGTTTATCTAAGTTATATCCACTTTTTAAAAGATTTTATTTATTTACTTGGCAGACAGAGATCACAAGTAGGCAGAGAGCAGACAGACAGAGAGAGGGGGAAGCAGGCTCCCTGCTGAGCAGAGAGCCCGATGCAGGGCTCAATCCCAGGACTCTGGGATCATGACCTGAGCCAAAGGCAGAGGCTTTAACCCACTGAGACACCCAGGCACCCCAGTTATATCCATTTTTTATAGGGTTTAATTTTTCTGAAAAGGAAATACATTCTAGGAGGGACCAACATTGGGGGGGGGAGGGATAACTGAGAAGAAGAAAGATCTCCTCAGTGGTGGTGTGTTATGAGTCCTGGACAGGCTCCCAAAGATCTACTTCAATTCAAGTGAAAGATACATAAAATTGTATTACAATCCCCAAAAGCACTGCCTAAGCATTTATTGAACCAGCATTTATTAAATGCCTTCTCTGTACCCAAAATTGGATATAGAAAAGGGGGAGTAAGATACAAAATTGATAGAAGATTTTGATGCTGCTGTTTTTAATCATCAAGAAACTTTGAGGTTTTTTTTTTAACATAAAATGTATTATTTGTTTCAGGGGTATAGGTCTGTGATTCATCAGTCTTACACAATTCACAGTGCTCACCATAGCATATACCCTCCCCAGTGTCCATCACCCAGCCACCCTATCTCTCCCACTCCCCTCCACTCCAGCAACCCTGTTTGTTTCCTGAGATTGAGTCTCTTATGGTTTCTCTCCCTCTGTGATTTCATCTTGTTTCATTTTTCCCTCCCTTCCCCTATGATCCTATCTTGTTTCTCAAATTCCTCATGTCAGTTAGATCATCTGATAATTATTTTTCACTGATTGACTTATTCACTTTGCATAATACCCTCTAATTCCATCCATGTCATTGCAAATGGCAAGATTTGGGGGTTTTATGGCTGCATAATATTCCAATGTGTGTGTATGTATGTGTGTGTGTGTGTGTGTATATATACATATATATACATATGTATATATACACCAGAGCTTCTGTATCCATTCATCTGTTGGTGGACATCTGGGCTCTTTCTATAGTTTGGCTATTGTGGACATTGCTGGTATAAACATGGGGGTGCACATGCCCCTTTGGATCACTACATTTGTATCTTTAGGGTAAATACTCAGTAGTGCAATTTCTGGGTTGTAGGATATCTCTATTTTCAACTATTTGAGGAACCCCCATACTGTTTTCCAGAGTGGCTGCGCCAGCTTGCATTCCCACCAATAGTGTAGGAGGTTTCCCCTTTCTCTGCATCCTCACCAACATCTGTCATTTCCTGACTTGTTAATTTTAGCCATTCTGACTGGTGTGAGGTGGTATCTCATTGTGCTTTTGATTTGTATTTCCATGATGGCGAGTGATGTGGAGCACTTTCTCATGTGTCTGTTGGCCATCTGGATGTCTCCTTTGCAGAAATGTCTGTTCATGTCTTTTGCCCATTTCTTGATTGGATTATTTGTTCTTTGGGTGTTGAATTCGATAAATTCTTTATAGATTTTGGATACTAGCCATTGATCTGGCATTTGCCAATCTCTTCTACCATTCTGTCAATTGACTTTTGGTTTTGTTGACTGTTTCCTTTGCTGTGCACAAGCTTTTGATCTTCATGAAGTCCCAATAGTTCACTTTTGCCCTTGCTTCCCTTGCCTTTGGTGATGTTTCTAGAAAGAAGTTGCTGTGGCTGAGGTCAAAGAGGTTGCTGCCTGTGTTCTCCTCTAAGACTTTGATGGATTCCTGTCTCATACTGAGGTCTTTTCTCCATGCTGAGTCTATTTTTGTGTGTGGTATAAGGCAATGGTCCAGTTTCATTCTTCTTCATGTGGCTATCCAATTTTCTCAACACCATTTGTTGAAGAGACTTTTTTCCTTTGGACATTCTTTCCTGCTTTGTTGAAGATTAGTTGACCATAGAGATGAGGGTCTATTTCTGGGCTCTCTATTCTGTTCCACTGATCTATGTGTCTGTTTTTGTGCCAGTACCATACTGTCTTGATGATGACAGCTTTGTAACAGAGCTTGAAGTCTGGAATTGTAATGCCACCAGCTTTTGCTTTCTTCTTCAATATTCCTCTAGCTATTCAGGGTTTTTTCTGGTTCCATACAAATTTTAGGATTATTTGTTCCATCTCTGTGAAAGAAGTTGATGGTATTTTGATAGGGATTGCATTAAATGTGTAGATTGCTGTAGGTAGCATAGACATTTTCACAATATTTGTTCTTCCAATCTATGAGCATGGAACATTTTTCCATTTCTTTGTGTCTTCCTCAATTTCTTTCATGAGTATTCTGTAGTTTTCTGAGTGCAGGTTCTTTGCCTCTTTGGTTAATTTATCCCTAGATATCCTACATTTGGGGGTGCAGTTGTAAATGAGATTGACTCCTTAATTTCTCTTCCTTCTGTCTTGTTTTTTGTGTCTAAAAATGCAACTGCTTTCTGAGCATTGATTTTATATCCTGACACTTTACTGAATTCCTGTAGGAGTTCGAGCAGTGTTGGGGTGGAGTCTTTTGAGTTTTCCACATAAAGTATCCTATCATCTGCAAAGAGTGAGAGTTTGGTTTCTTCCTTGCCAATTCAGATGCCTTTTATTTCTTTTTGTTGTCTGATTGCTGAGGCTAGGACTTCTAGCACTATGTTGAATAGCAGAGATGATAGTGGACATCCCTGCCATGTTCCTGACCTTAGGGGAAAAGCTCTGTTTTTTCCCATTGAGAATGATATTCACTGTTGGCTTTTCATAGATGGCTTTTATGATATTGAGTGATATGCCTCTATGCCTACACTGTGAAGAGTTTTGATCAAGAAAGATGCTGTACTTTTTCAGATGCTTTTTCTGCATCTATTAAGAGGATCATGTGGTTCTTGTGCTTTCTTTTAATAATATATTGTATTATATTGACTTTGCAGATGTTGAACCAACATTGCAGCCCAGGAATAAATCCCACTTGATCATGGTGAATAATCCTTTTAATGTACTGTTGGATCCTACTGGCTAGTATTTTGGGGAGAATTTTTGCACCTATGTTCCTCAAGGATATTGGTCTGTAATTCTTTTTGATGGAGTCTTTGTCGGCTTTTGGGATCAAGGTAATGCTGGCCTCCTAAAAATGAGTTTGGAAGTTTTCCTTTCATTTCTATTTTTTGGAACAGTTTCTGGAAAATAGGTATTAATTCTTCTTTGAGTATTTGGTACAATTCCCCTAGGAAGCCATCTGGAACTGGACTATTGTTTGTTGGAAGATTTTTTATGAATGCTTCAATTTCCTTACTGGTTATGGGTCTATTCAGGCTTTTTATTTCCTCCTGGTTCAGTTTTGGTAGTTTATACATCTCTAGGAATGCATCTGTTTCTTCTAGATTTTCTAATTTGCTACATATAGTTGCTCATAATATGTTCTTATTAATGTTTGTATTTCTTTGGTATTGGTTTTGATCTCTCCTCTTTCATTCATGATTTTATTTATTTGGGTCCTTTCTCTTTTCTTTTTGATAAGTCTGGCCAAGGGTTTATCAATCTTATTAATTCTGTCAAAGAACCAGCTCCTACTTTCATTGATCTGTTCTACTGTTCTTTTGGTTTCTATTTCATTGATTTCTGCTCTGATCTTTATTATTTCTCTTCTCCTGCTGGGTTTAGGGTTTCTTTGCTGTTCTTTCTGCAGCTGCTTTAGGTGTAGGGTTGGGTTGTGTACTTGAGATCTTTCTTGTTTCCTGAGAAAGGCCTGTATTGCTATATACTTTCTTCTTAGAACCACCTTTGCTGCATCCCGAAGGTTTTGGACAGTTGTTTTCATTTTCATTTGTTTCCATAAATTTTTTCATTCATCTTAAATTCCCTGGTTGACCCACTCATTCTTTAGTAGGATGCTCATTAGCTTCCATGTATTTGGAGTGCAGTTGTAAACTTTCCTCTTGTGATTGAGTTCTAGTTTCAGAGCACTGTGGTCTGAAAAGAATGATCCCACTCTTTTGGTACCGGTTGAGACCTGATTTGTGAACCAGGATGAGATCTATTCTGGAGAATGTTCTATGTGCACTCGAGAAGAATGTGTATTCTGTTGCTTTGGGATGGAATGTTCTGAATCTGTGATGTCCATCTGGTCCAGTGTGTCATTTAAAGCCTTTATTGCCTCGTTGATCTTTTGCTTGGATGATCTGTCCATTTCTGTGAGGGGGGGTGTTAAAGTCCTGTACTATTATTGTGTTATTGTCAATGTGTTTCTTGGCTTTTGTTATTAATTGGTTTATATAATTGGCTGCTCCCATGTTAGGGGTATAGATACTTAAAACTGTTAGATCTTCTTGCTGGACAGACCCTTTAAGTATGAAAGAGTGTCCTTCCTCACCTCTTATTATAGTCTTTGGTCGAAAATCTAATTTGTCTGATATGAGGATTGCCACCCCAGCTTTCTTTTGATGTCCATTAGCATAGTAAATGGTTTTCCACCCCCTCACTTTAAATGTGGAGGTGTCTTTGGGCCTAAAATGAATATCTTGCAGACAGCATATCGATAGGTCTTGGTTTTTTATCCATTCCTATACCCTGGGTCTTTTGATTGGGGCATTTAGCCCATTTACATTCAGGTAACTATTGCAAGATATGAATGTAGTGCCATTGTATCACCTGTACGGTGACTGTTATGGTATGTTGTCTCTGTTCCTTTCTGGTCTATGTTACTAGTACAGACAGATCAGATTTCTTTTAATTAGTGTTAGCTGTATTTTTCCATCCTGTCACTTTCAACCTTTCTATGTCCTTATATTTAAGGTGGTCTTTTATGGCCCGGGCGCCTGGGTGGCTCAGTGGTTAAGGTGGTCTTTTATAAAGCTACATGCGTTTGGGTTTATCTAGTATTATAATCTTGACCTTTTACTTGGGCCACTTGCTCCATCTATATTTAAGGCAGTTAAGTTTATAATTAAATCTACCATCTTACTGGTTTTTTACTTGATCTGTTTTTTCTTTTTCCTCTGTTTTACATTCTTTTGGATTAGTCAAATACTATTTTTAGGACTACCACAGAGATTATAATATGCATAGTTGTCTCAATACAGTCTCATAATTTATGATTTCACTGCTCCAATGATAGAACCATGTAACAGTAACTCCTTTAACTCCTCTCCTGCCTTTTCAAATGATTGTGGGAATACATTTTAACTCTATATATAATTGAACCCCACAAGACCTGGCTTAGTATTATTTTGTACACTTGGCAATCATATATATTCACCCACATATTTACTTTTCTCACTGCTCCTTATTCCTTCCTGAAGTACACAGCTTTGTCTGGGATCATTTTCATTGTGAGAAATGACTTTTTTAAGTAGTTCTTTTAATGAAGATCTGCTAGCAACACACTCTCAGTTTTTGTTTCTTTGAAAAGAACTGTATTTGCCCTTTAAAGACTGTTTTCACTGGATATAGAATTCTACCTTAACAATTATACTCACTTGGCATTTTAAGATGTTGCTCCATTGTCTTTTGTTGTTTTGGTAATAGGTCAACTGCCAGTCTTTTTGTCACTCTTTGATCTTTGGCAATTTTACTTTGATGTGCCAGGGATGATGCTCTTTGTATGTATTCCAATTTCGAAGTTTTAGTGGTTTTGAAGTTTTAGTGGTTCTTGAATGTGTAGATTGATAACTTTCATCAGACTGGGATTGTCTCTTACCTCTTCTTTGAAAACTTAAAAGTTAGACATTTCTACTGCATCCCACATGTCTTGTATTCTTCTTTTCCATCCCTTTTTTGTCTCTTTATGCTTCATTTTTAGTATGTTATATCAACTTGTCCTTCCCTAGCCCTGTTTTCTGCTATGCCTAATATGGATTTCATAGAACCTATTTAGTGAGTTCTTAATTTCAGGTATTGCATTTATTTATACTTAATTTTACTTCTGTATATAAATTTGTAATTATCTTTTTATGAATCATTCATGGGTCTGTTTCTCTTGTATTTTTTTAGTAGTCTTTAGCCATATACTCTGTATCTTGTAATGCCTAGTAATTTTTTGAAGGGAAGGGGGGAAGGGGAGAAGGGAAAGAGAAAGGGAAAAGCTCTGCTGACCTAAGAGTCCAGGGATAAAGGCTGATCTCAAAGTCAGTCTCAGGTGGCTCAGAAGGAAGGGCCAATGCACCAGAATCTCAGCCTCAGAACCATATGGGGAAGGACAGAGGGTTCTAGAGGCCTAAAAGCCTTCTGGGAGCAGGAACCAGAGTGCCCTGCAGCTGATTCTTGAGTGGAAAATGTAACCCGCTGGTTACATTTGGGCTTTTGCCGAGATGGTCTGGGTCCCCTTTGACATGGAAGAAGTTTTTGAAAAGGTTTCAATTACTGGCAAGAGTTTTCTTCTGCCTCTAAAGAACACCCAGAAGGGCAGCTTGAGCCCTGGCCTCCCAAGCCAGCTTTGTGCCAAAGCAGAGAGGTTGGCTTTCCACTCACCTGGGCATGACGGTCATGTATACAAAGTCCAGAAGTGACCACCATGTCAGCTTATAATAATGATGACCCACTTGTATGTATTTTTTTCTCAAGTCCATAGGTGTGGACCCTCTGCCAGCTAAGCTGACCTATGACAAGTCTCATGACCAAGTGTGGGTCCTGAGCTGGGGGGATGTGCACAAGTCCCAACTGAGCCTCCAGGTATGTTGAACACATGGAGACCCATACTCACCCCACAGGAACAAAGGATGCCGATCTTCTCCCATACATGTCTCTTGCTTTCCTAGGTAGCTAATCACATTTATCCAAAATCTATCCACCAAGGCTTGAGGAGAGCCAGAGCCCCTCACAGACCATTACCAAGGTATCATCCACCAGGCCTACCTTTAAGGACAAGAATCCTGATGATGGCTAAGATTGTGATGTCAGGACAAGTGGAATGTGGCTCCCGGGATCCCCCTCTCCTGAGCGAGGGCGTTCTGCTCCTCAGGCTGAGCAGGCTTGAAAGCGGTGTCCAAGCAAGTACTCGATAAGGAAAGGAAAGTAAGAGCAGCAATTGTGTCCACACTAGAATCGCGTCTATTGAGTGCTTACGGTGCTTTAGGGCACAGGAAAGTTCAGTAATGTGTCCATGGTCCAAGCCAGACCCTGCGGCTCTGCAGCCCAGTGTCAGACAGTGCACGGTACAGTCTGTTGGAAATAGTCTAGGCCCGAGAGCTCTGTGGGATTCCCCTGTCCGCCAATAAGAGATGGCCAACACCAGCCCCATGTTGAGAGTGCCTGCCTCTGCCTTTCTCGTCAGCAGGGATACATTCGAGGATTAAGCCCTAAGAAAAGAGATCTGAATGCCTGATTTCTCCCAGAGATGTACATAGAGCCCTTCTACATAGACAGAAGAGAAGTTAATTCATGCATTGGATGCCTCAGAACATTAGGGCTTTGTTCTCTCTCAGAAGCCCAGCCGAGAAGAACTGCAGAGGGAGCCCAGTTTACCCTGTTCTCAAGACCAGGAAGAAGGAAGGGACATCCTCCAGAAGACTGACCACCTGCCTGCCTGTCTCTGCCCTGCTGGGCCAGGGAGAAGTCTCTGCCACACCTCCTATAAATGGAGACTACTGTCATTTGATGGATGCCATCACCCTGGGCCCCAGTGAACTGACAGAAAATCCCCCATTAGAGGGTCTAGGAGCCTGAACAAAGGTCATTCAGAGCAGAGCGTAAGCCCAGGGAAATCCTAACTTATTGGTCCCTCTGGCAGCTCCTGGAAAGCCTCTAAAGTAATTCATGGGAAGGGTCCACCAAAACACTTTTTTTTCTGAAGCCAAAAATGATTTCCTAATTTAACAGCTATGAGCTGAAAAACAAAGAAAAAAAGATCAGCTTGGCCCTGGATTTCCCGCCTGCCACAGCAGCTGGCACACCGTAGATGCTCTAGGACTGAAATCCAAGAGTCCTACTCCTGGCCCAGATAGCACTCACTGGACAGGACAAAAGAGAGCATAGGCATAAGAATTCAGAGACCACATCACTCACAGATCAGGAACAGATCTGTGGGAAGATCCCCAACAAACACCAGATGAACCAGATCAGAGACCTCGAGATGAAGAACGATAAAGAAGAGACAAAAGATAAAGATAAAAGATAAAGATAAAGTTCTGAACAATGAACCCAGAGAAGAAGGAGGATGAGGGCAGCCTCCCTGGAAATGGTAATCAGTACTAAATAAGGATGTCTGAATGAGGAGAGACATGCTGAATGAGAAACCCTGCTACCAGTCGGTAACTGAAGATAAATTATTTCCATAAAAATAAGCATAGGGAGTGGAAGAAAGAAGAGGGGGTAAAAATACTTAGAAATACTTTACTGGGATAAGAGAAAGTTCAGAGGATGCTGGTGGAATGTAGCAGCTGGGAAGCAATGGCCTCATTATTCCACATCTGACAAAATGATTTCTCTTGAAAGCAGAGATGATCAGACTGGGTTAGGAAGGAAGGAAACTAGAACTTGTTGATGAGAAACACACATGTTTCAAAGAGAAGAAAAAGGTGAATTTAAGAGGGCAGGCATAGTAAGGACAGGTGACAAGAATGTATCCAGAGTGCCACTCATGTCAGGCAAGGTGGGGTTTAAGGTCAAAAGCACTAAAAACAGCAAACACAGACACCATGGGATGAACCCCCAAGAGATATCAAGCACCATTAACAACTAAATGCCTCAAACAAGAGTGATTTAACAAAGACAGACTCGATTAAAAATGCACTCACATTGTACAAAAAAGACCAAAGAAGGACAGGGGAAACCTGAATAATGACACAACTTGGTTTACTATAAACCTGGCATCTGCAAAACCATTTTTTCCTCATGTCCACATCCACACAAGTGTATCAGAAGCCACAAAGGAAATAAATCCTGTAAAAGTAGACATGAGGGGACGCCTGGGTGGCTCAGTTGGTTGGACGACTGCCTTCGGCTCAGGTCATGATCCCGGAGACCGGGATCGAGTCCCGCATCAGGCTCCCAGCTCCACGGGGAGTCTGCTTCTCCCTCTGACCTTCTCCTCGCTCATGCTCTCTCACTGCCTCTCTCTTAAATAAATAAATCTTTAAAAAAAAAAAAAAGTAGACGTGAGAGGCAACAGTATCTGAAGCCCAACGAGGCCTCCCTTCTCAGCTGGTTCTGTCTACCTGCTGGGAGAGCTGCCCAGCCTTCAGGACCCCGCACTGATGACCAAGTGACATTTCCTGATATCGCGCCACTGATGTACAGCTCCTGAACCAAGCCCAGAGAGCCAACAAAACTGAGGGGTTCAAATAACAATTATCTTTTGGGCATGAATGAGGACACGAACGTGCCCAGGCCCTCTCCAGGATGCAAGGCCAAGAAGGAACTCAAGACTCGTCGGAGAAATGAGGCAGGTAGCGCCCATCAGCTCAATGGCCCGTGCTAGTGCGTTTTGATGAGGTAATCTCTCAGTACAGGGTGTCGACGTGGTGAGGCGTGAATGACCCTGACCGCTGACAGCCTGTGATTTTCCCTATCTATTAGAAGTGAAAATGACAGGCCTGATATCAAGCAGTGATTGTATGTCTTCTTGGAATTCTCTGGCACTTTCCCTTAGACACTCCCAAGATCCAGTTTCCTCAGGCTGCTATTTTCTTAATGCCCAGTTCTGAGAGGTTTTTTTTTTCTCCATGTGCTTGCCATGGAAGTGTCATTTGGCCATTTTAAAAAACCACTGCAAAATAACCTAATGCCATGTTACAACTTTGGAGCTTCCCCAAGGCTAAAAATACAAATCACAGGCCTCATCATTCCAATCTGGCGTTCTGCCTGCGTGGGAACCACGATCCAGAAAAGACTCAAACCTCAACCCTGCCTGAGGAGGCAGGCCAGGTGGTGTTCATTTTCCCATAAAAGAAAGGGCCAGAAGTCAGGCCTATTCTTCGAAGGTAAAAGCCTTCAGAACTCCAACCCTTGTGAGTCACAAACCCCCAGGAGACACTGTCCTCAGCCTCAGGCTGCGCAAGTCTAGACCCTTCTTTCTGTAGACACGGCCACAATATCTAGATCAGGAAAAGCGTCTAAGCTCTGTGTTCAGGCCTAAGCCCCCACTCTCATGCTCAGAGGGTCTGGGCTTGACTTTGTGGCTCTTCCCCCCAAAATGGCCCACCAGGTGGCCAAGCCCCTCATCTGGCTGCAGGTCGGCCATCTTTCAGAGCACTGGCCTAGCCACGGAGAGCTGATGAGCATGTGCAAAGGCAAGGGGGACCCAGGCTGGCTGGCACAATGTCCCTGGCCTAGATGTGCCCAAGACTAGGGTAGCTGCTGGACAGATGCTCAGCCTGCCCACAGAGGGCTTCCTGGCAGGACCTCCAAACCACTCTGTCATCCCACATAATCTCCAACAGCATTTGGCTCTCTTCTGCATCGCTGACATGCTGTTCCCTGACACAGACCCACCAGGGATTTCTGCACCAGACAGTGGCTGCAGCAGCCTCCTGCCAACTCCACAGGGGATCAGGTGCTACCTCCAGGGAAACAGAGGTAGCTGTGCTCAGTCACTCCCATTGTGTACAAAACCCAGTGCCTGATTCTTGATTTCTCTCTCAAGTCCTTTCTGCCATCAGGCCCAAGCTCCAGCATTCTAACTGCAAGCCATCTAAATGGCCAGAACAGCATCTTTGAATGGCATTTCTGCACAATGCCTGCTTTCTCTGATAAAATTTGGAGTCACAATTCCCAGAGAACTCCTCTGTGAGCAGTATAGGACAGAGACTCCCAACAAACAGGCTCAGGCACCTGATATCAGAGGAAAACAGGGAACCAGTAAATCTTTCCACTATTTAACATTTTAGTGACTTAAAAGCTCTCCCTCTTTTCCCAGGGTGACCTGGATGCTTAGATGGTGGGATTCTCAGTTGTGGGGGAGTGTGGTCTCTGAGCATCTGAGCATAGTTACTGTTCTGTTTTAGGGAACTCTCTGAGAAGCTGTGCCCTCAGGGGGCCGACAGGATCCCATAGGGTCAGGGTTAGGCCTCCCTGAGCAGGAGGGCATGGTTCGGGCATTCCCAAACCATCGCTTCCTCTCCACAGGAGGATGGGTCCCTGCCTCTGACCTTCCCAAGCAGCTCCCACTCTGCTCCTGGCCCCCTCTCTCTCTGAAGCAGCCTGTCCGCTGAGAGTCCCTGCCAGCACATGCACATGTTTCCAGGTTGCCCCCCCTTACTCGCGTGGACCCTCACCAGGACTCCTGCTCTGTGTTGTAGGTGATCACAGAAGCCAGCACTGCCCAGGGCCAGCACCTTATCCACACACCGTTCGCAGGAGTGGACGATTTCTTCATTCCCCCAACAAACCTCATCATCAACCATGTCAGGTGAGATGGGGCCACAGCGCCCTCCAGTACCCCTGTAACCCAGCTCAGCCCTGCCTGTGGCTGCATTTGCCCACCGTGAGACCTGCTCCTTCTCTGTTTCTTTCCCACTCATGCTGAGCTGACCTTGGGCTCCTCTGTGAGGGGACAGAGAAATGGACCCATCCCGAGTCCTTAATGGTCATAGTTAAGGAAGGCGGCCAGCTCTCCGACCCTCCGAGGTCCACGGAGGACAAGAGAGGAAAATCCGCAGTGGTGACTGGAGCACACTGTACTTACTAGACACACAAAAAAACTAGTCAAAGTGGTCTTAACCCCTTCTTACAGATGAGGAAACAGAGGCTCGAAGAAGCTAAGACCCTGGACGGCCAAGTTAACACAGCCAGGAACCCCCTGAGCAGCCATGCAGAGGGCCAGCCAGGAAACGAACCCTCCCAGTTGTCTGGTTTGTCACATCCAGAAGAACAGCCTAATAAAGGCGGCCACAGTCTCCACTGCAACCCTCATCCCAGCCGCCCCCCGCCGCCTGTTCATGTCAGAGAACCCCCAGACCCCCTCCCCCAGAAAGTCAGCACTGCAGCAGACTAAGCCTCCCTCTCATCAAGGCACCGAGACCCAAAGGTCTTGGGGGCACTATTTATGCCTTTCTTTTGTCTGACATCAAACACCTTTCTCCAAGAAGAAATGCCTCGTTTCTGTACACTGAAACTGGGCTTGTAAATCTAGGCCCACCCATTTATCCAAGAAAACAGCCCTTAATGAACCCCTCCCTGTAGACAGCACCCAGGAAGAGCTTCTAAGATGCCTCCGAAGGGGTAAAATCCCCCCCAAAGAAGCGGACTTCAGCCAGGAGCCTAAGAAACTTACAGGCTCTGCGTGTGTGTGTGTGTGTGTGTGTGTGTGTGTGTGGCCTTTAGCATTCAAATTGCTTCTATGAGCAGGCTTCTCTTTCCTGCTTTCTCCGTGCCCTGGCTCGTTAGGAAGGCTTTAAAGAAGCTTTAAACTGGCCATCTCCCCACTCTGACGCTCCATTAGTTACTCTGGAGGTAAGTGCGGCGGAGATCTTTTCTCTTACTCCTGTAGGTGTCCACAGGCACCAAAAGGCCTCCCCGAGCCAGGAGTTTGGGCAGAGGCCCCTGAGTCACAGCCAAGTCCTGCCCGGGGTCAGGTCTCCTTGCAGCTCACAACCTGCCTCCAAAGCAGACTTGTGCCAAGACCAGATGTGAGCAGCGCCCACCTACTGAGCCCTTCCCCTGCAGCTTCCTCTTTGATCCAGTCCTCTGACAACCCTCTCAGAGGGAACTGCCCTCTTTAGAGTTGCAGAGCCTCCAAGAAGCGAGCCATGTGCCCAGCTCTGCTGGGAGAGAGGCAGTGTGGCAACGCCTTGGCCGTCGATTGCAAAGGTAAACGCTGTCTTCAGCTCCCCCTGCCCAGGATGGCTCCCAAAGGCCTCGTAAACAGGACCCAGGAGAGGCTGCCCCACTGCGGTCCTCTCCAGGGGAAGGAGCACTGACAGCAGGTGTGTCACGTCCTTCCCAGCTGGCACAAAGCCTCAGGAGTGCTGATCTGAAGGCTTCCCCCAGGGAGAAGCAGCCACAGGCACTTTTATGCTCCTTCTATCCTGGGTGTGTCAGGAGACCGTCCATCCAGGAGCATTTGTAACTCAACTGCCTCTGGTTTGACATCATCACTGAATCATGGAAGAAGCTGTGGGACGGTACATCTCCTTAAGAAACTATCAGATCCCTGAAGGGTGACGACAGAGGGAAGAGATAAGATGCGATCCCTTATACCTCTGACCTCAGTTCTTCCCTCTGCAGGTTCGGCTTCATCTTCAACAAGTCTGACACCGCCATCCACAAAGTCGATCTGGAAACACTGGTGCAGCTCAAGACCATCAGCCTGCGGCGGCATGGCTGCGTGCCCCAGGCCATGGCCCACACGCACCTGGGCGGCTACTTCTTCGTGCAGTGCCGACAGGACAGCCCTGCGCCCGCCGCCCCCCAGCTGCTGCTCGACAGTGTCACAGACTCGGTGGTCGGCCCCAACAGCGACGTGAGCGGCACGCCACACGTGTCCCCCGACGGACGCTTCGTTGTCAGCGCTGCCCCCACCAGCCCGCAGCTGCACGTGCAGGAGATCACGCTGCAGGGCCGTATCCGAACCCTCTACAGCTTGAAAATCAGCCCAGGCATCTCGGACGTGGCCTTCCAGCCCTCCTTCACCCAGGGCAACCAGTACTACGTGTACGCCGCAGCGGAGATGGAGCCGGCCCTGCTCTTCCTGGAGCTGTCCACTGGGAAGATGGGCATGCTGGAGAACCTAAAGGAGCCACCCGCGGGCCCGGGCGGGCCGTGGGGAGGGCCCCGCAGGATCGTGAGGGACAGTGGGCTCTTCGGACAGTACCTGCTCACGCCAGCCCAGGAGTCGCTGTTCCTCGTCAATGGGAGACAAAACTCACTGCGCTGTGAGGTGGCAGGCATCAGGCGGGGAACCACGGCCGTGTGGGTGGGTGAGGTATGAAGGGGTCCTCCCCTGCCACCGAGCTCCACCTAGTCCTCACTCCGTAGCCCCAAGCAGGCGCCCTGTACATTTTTACAGACAAAAGCAAAACCTGTACTCGCTTTGTGGTTCAACACTGGTCTCCTTGCAAGTTTCCTAGTCTAAGGTATGCGCTGCTAACCAGATTGGGGTTTTTCATTGGGAAGTATGATTTATGCCTTGAGCTCCGGTGAGAACCCATGCTGCCGTGTCAAGGAATCATTTCTGTGCCCAGCTCCACACCATGTTACCTGGGGACACTGTGGAACCAAGAGCTCCTGCTGTCCAGGCTTACCTTTCCGTCGGTTGCCTTCATGTGCTCATCGTCCCTCACCGCCGGGTCCGGCCAGGCTTCACCCCTACGGAGTGGCCAGAAGCCAGGCCTGCAGATAGGCTCGCCGGGAGCAGGGCTTGCCCTCCAGGCCTGAGAGTCACAGCCGCCCACCTCCTGGACCTTCTTTACTCTTGCGCAGCTGCTTCGTGCTTTTCTTTCCATGTGACTTGGTATAAGCCTGAGGGAGAGCCGACAAGACTTCTTGCATCTTGGGGGATGGGGAAATCACTCACTTTATTTTGGAAATTTTGATTAAAAGATAATTTTTTATAACCTCAAATGCTAGTAAGCAGAAAGATGCTCTCCGACGTCCAGCTCTATTTCTCCCTGCCTTAGGCCAAGTATCTGAGCGCCCCCACCGCACGTCTCACAGCCAGAAGGAACAATGGTCATCCAAGAATAATGCCCTCCACACCACGGAAGTCCCACATGCAGCTCTGGCTACCACCTTGGCCAAGACTTTTTTCTGGATTGGGACGCAAAAGACCAGGACAATCCCTGTGTGCCTGCTTTTTACCACTGAAGGGGGAGGTTTTCTTAGCCAGGCCCAGGACCCCAGATTCAGGGTAGACTGGGCTTGCCAGGCAAAGTAGGGGGCGGTGACCTACCGAACAGTGACCTCCAGGCTCCACAAAGTAACCCCAAAGACCCGTGTGGGGGTCCAGGTGGGTTTTGTAGGCTATCCGTTTTTAAAGTCCCTTTCTTTTTCTGTGGCCCATGCACTCCAGTCCCTGCTTCAACACAGCCCAGATAGCACACTTCAGGACCTTCTTACACATGGGCCCTCCTCGCCCCAGTAACCCACACCACAAAACCCACAATCCCAAGGATGCAGGGGCTGGTGAGAAGGATACAGGCTGTCAATGCTGCATGATCCCCAATGTCTCGGACTCTGCCAGGCTAGCGGCGGGGAGGGGGGTGCACAAGGAAGTACAACAGCTGGCCCAGGGAAGGGGCCTGTGGGGGAGAATGTCCACAGTGAAGAAGCTTCCCTGGGCCCCCAGAACCCCACTTTCTTTCTTCCTCATGTCAGTAGTCACAACACACCTGTATGCTTTCTGGTTTAAGTGATTGTTTTTCAAGCCACCTGAAGCTGGAAAAGGTCCCCTCACAGTCACCTCAGCTCACATAGCCCCCTTCACCTGCCAACATGAACGTGCTTTTCCTGTGTGCTGATCACCAGCCCCTCTCAGGAGAAGAAAGACACACACCCTGCCTTGCTTTACCTACGCACAGCTCCCGTTCACACTCACCTGACTGCCCAGCCCACCCAAACCACGCTGTCTGCCCCGATTTCCTGAAATCAGCCAGTCCCTTGGCATCTCCCATGCATCTTGGTTCACCAAACACTTGTCCACTCCAGATCCCAAGAGTGTGGCCAGATATGCCCATGCAGACTTGAGGGTTTGTTCCTGGTAAAGGATGGAGCTACAGGTGGAGGGAATGGCCCTCAAAGGCCACCTACTCACTTTCACCAGGGCTGGGACAGACAGACAATGCCTCTCACCCTTTCTTTTTATTCCTGTCTCAGTCTCTTGACACCTTCACTTCTAGACTCCCACTTCTATCGTGGAAATTCTCCAACTTTCATGAACTTATCCCTTTGGGAAAATCTTCTACACAGTGGCGGCCCCTGGGAGGGGGGGGGGAAACAGTTGGGATGAGCACTGGGTGTTATATGCAACTAACGTATCGTTGAACGCTACATCAAAAACTAATGACATACTACATGTTGGCTAGCTGAACATAATAAAAAAGTCTCCGCGCCTACCTAAGGAAGAGCCTCCCAGCTGCCAGCCCAGAGCAGCAGCTCCTCTGGGTCACAGGGTTCCTAAGTCAAAGACCATTCAATCCCAATGGCCCTTTTGCACCAGGAGTGGACTCCGGCCACCAGTCCTTGGCCCCAATCCTTCCGTCTCTAGGTGTGTCTGAGGAAGTATCTCTGCCTCACGCTGACTCACTGTGTTTACTGGAGCCCCCAGCTCAGGCCTCGCAGCACGCACTCCGCATAGGACAGCGCCCGAGCAGAGTGCACAAAGGCCGCAGAGTAGCTGCCTTTTCAGCTGGGCAACTAACAGAACTGCTGGGGGCAGGGGGAGGCAGGGGAAAGGCGAGCCAGGCTGCCCCTGGCCCTTTCCAGCCCCAGAAGTGGCTCCCTGGGACACAGCCGGAAAGTCCGAGATGGTAAGTCTTGCAGCCAGCCCAGCCGGGGATCCTTCTGCCGAACACCCAAGTTCAGCTGACAATAACTATTTCACACTAAAGAAGCATTCATCTTACATTTAAAAAGCTGCTTTCATAATGAACTACTTCAAAATTATTCAATTTTGAAATAAAACTAATTTCACAAAAATTCAACAGTATTTTTTTTTTGTAACTCATATCATCTACACCTTTGCTGATATTAAAGATTTGAAATGGAGGTGCACGTGCTCCTTCTGCCCACATGAGCAGAACCCTGCATGGGGGCTCTGGGTCCACAAAGCCCGCCAAGCCTTGCACAGATGGCTGGTAGGAAGAGGGATTCGTCGGCTTCCAGGCAACTGCGTGGACTCCCCATGCAGGGAGCCTGCGTGTGGAGTACATGCCTTGTAAATGCCACCCTCCCCGCCCCAGCAACCTGCCTGGGGCTGGCCCAGTCTTCTTCCCACGGTCTCCCAGGCATTTGAGGATCCCACTACCTTCCTAGAACCGCTGGAAGAAGCTGGAAGAGCCCCATGAAGTCGGGCTGGGGCCAAGCGCTAATACCAACTACAGGAACATGGATCTAGAGGCATCATGAGCAGAGACAGAAGCTCAGTCCCCACCCTGCCCCACCCAACCCTACCCATTTCCTTTCCTTCCTGCTCCTCTGTGCAGGAAGGGGCTCCCAGCTCCAGGAAGGGCCCCGAGGATAGCTCTCAACCCCAAGGAACACTGAGAGCCGCCTGCTGCCCTAGGCAGTCTAACTGCTGAGACTTCATTTAGGAGAGCAGCCGGAAGTGGGCTTTGTGTGGCCACAACTTCTTTTCTGTTGACCAGTAACCTGTGAACTAAAGGAGAATCCAGAATGGAGACATGCAACAGATCCACTCTGGATATATTTTTCTACCAGGGGCTTATGACATCACCCATTCATTTCTCACTGTATGTTTCACTCACATACCACGGACGCTGAACCATCTTCATCACCAATCTCACAACTCTGTCTCCAGTCCTCCTTTCCACTGGGAAGGCTCCAGGTTGCTGATGCCACATCTCCCTCCCTCCCATGCACCTACCAGTCTACCTCACCTTCTCCTCCCTGAACCCCAGCTCCTCTGGAAGCTGTCCTCCCACCCACCCCCCACCCTGAAGACCAACTGTGACATATGCTGACAACCATGCTGACATGCAGTCCTTTGCTCTCCTCCCCCACCCAGAACCCCTGATCCTTCTCCAAGTGTGATCAGAACCCACTGGGACACAGCCCTTTGCGGCCCAGAATCATGAACCCCGTGCCCTACCTTGCAGCCCTTCCAAGGGAGGTTATCAAGACCAGAGCAAACTCCCAAGTGTCAGGGAAGTGAATTATTGTCAAACAGAAACTGTCAGACAGGAATACAGACAGTGATGACTCACCCAAGCTTTATCCCTTAGAAGACCCAAACTACACCTTCCTCATTTCCAGTTTATTCTCTGCCTTGCTGGATCCCCCCACTCCATGCCTCAGGCCTCCTGTGCATGAGCAGTGCCACAACTCCTACAATTTGAGCAGCAACTGATCTACTGTCACACCAGCTCCCCCAATGGCCTTTGCCCCATGCCACTACCTTGCTTTCAAGTCCAAGTAAGAAGTCCCTCACAGGGCCAGATGCTACTATTTGTTCCCAGACTAGCATGTAGACAGAGCAGTTTTGTTCAACAAAGTCATTAGCTGCCACGGTTTCTCTCCCAAAATCGTCGAGATTATAGAACAGAGAGAGGCTTAGAAGATTCAAAGAAGAAAACAGACAGTGCCTATGCTCGAGGTCTGACCACAGACCCCAAATCCCTGTTGGAGTGCAAGCCACTTCCTGCTCTGGTCTACACCAGACTACCTAAAGTTACTTGAGAACTTGTGCATCTTCTGGGAGCCTCCTGGCTTCAGGCACCAGCCACCCCGTTGACACCAGGAGCCCAACAAGCACGGTCTCACACCTTCTTTGGAGCTATGGACAGCAATGGGGATTTACCCAAACACAACGTGTGCAATCACGCAAAGTATTGGAAAAGCAGAGACTGGCTTCCAACGCTGACAGCGAGGTTCCTAGAGCCAGCACCAGCGTGTTCACTGTGTACTTTGTCACTATTCTTGGACAAACCTACCATTCACACACCCCTCTTTCCAAGTTCGTCTTAACTAATATGGAACCATCTCTTTCCTCTATGGCCCTAGAGAACGTGGGCCCCACCCCAGAGGGCTCTAGAAGGCTTAGCCTGCACTCCACAAAGCAATAACGATTGACTGGCCCCCATGCCCAGCAGGCAACCTCGCCACACATCACCATGGCAGGATCGGAGAATGCTGCCCTTTAGGGATATGCTTTTCAAGATTGGAACTGCGTTTCTGAGGAAGGGCAACCAGTCTTGGCTGATCATGGGGCCTGAGTGCTCTCCAATGAGAAAATCCCAAAAATCTCATCCTTCGTCCACTGCCCAGGGTGACATCAGCCATTGGTTTAAGAGTTGTTGGTCCCCTGCTACTTGAGCTGCTTCAGACAGGTGTGGGATAACAGGTCCATAAGCTGTCACCCAAGACCCCACGGCACACCCAGGCTGGCTCCTGTGGCTGGCCAGCCCCCCTTCCTGGCCTGGCCCCATCACACTCCACTGTTCTCCCCTCTGCTTGCACTCTCTGAAGGCCATGCGAAATGATCTTGGAACAAAAGTAGGCATGGCGTGTGGCTGGAGTGATCACACACATGCTGTTTCACACTCTAGTGTAACTGAACAGCCCACAAGATAGGAAGTCACAGGCACACCCTTTGTCCCGTGAAGATTCTTATCCTCCCCCACCTCAGAAAACTTTCAGATCTCTTATTTCAAGGCAGATACATTATTTTGAGCTGTTGTGTAGACACCAAAATATATTTTCTGTAATCACCAGTATTTCTCAAAAAGCCTCCTATAATTACTATACATGTGAATTTTTCCTTATTTATAAAATATATATAAATTATTTTTAATACATCAACTTTAGTAGAAATTTGTACCAACACAGTAACTGTATGTGGCATATGAAATAAGTTTGTGTTTTCTTTGACGTATTGCACCGTATTGAACACACCGTGTAACCACAGTACCACTTGATATGAAGATGACTCACAGGTTATCATGAAATATTGTCATTGTAAATGCTCTTTTTCTGAGGATTTTACAATAAAACTTGAGAAAACTGACCTTCTGTTTGTGCCAGTCTGTGGGCTGTTGGGGAAGTGAGAAGGGATAAATGCAGGACCACACAAGCCCTTCTCCCCATTCTCCATCACCCTGCAGGTTCTCGAAGGGCCTCTCGCTGGCCTATTCCTAAGGGCTGTGGACAAAGGCAGGCACCTGCACAGAGAAGTCCCTCCCCCCATGTTGAGGTTTCAGCCCCCAACATGTACAACCAAAACGTCTGGTTCTGAACTTCTCTTCACCAGCTCTGGTGGACACTGCAATTTGCCACAGGCACCAACCCAGGCTGGACTCCAGTCCCTCTTCTTTCTGGTCAGGGTGGACTTGCCAGCTAGGACACAGAGTGCATCAAGCGCTCAGTCACTGTTATCACCAAGGTACCAGTGTGGAGCTCCTACTGGGTGTGAGCCCTGGGAGAGCTGTGGGGCCTCGAGGGCAGCACAAAGCTCAGTCCTTCCCCTTGGTGAGCTTCAGATCCCCTGCACCATGGCTGTCAGGTCAGGTTCTCCAGGAAATAGAACCAATGGGTGTGTGTGTGTGTGTGTGTGTGTGTGTAGGTGTAGGTGGGGGGAAGAGGGAGAGGGAGATTTATTTTAAGGAATTTGTTCCTGCAATTGTGATAGACGGCAAGTCCCAGATCTACAGGGGAGGCTGGTAGTTGGAGACCCAGGGAAGGGCTGGAGTTGGAGTCCAAAGCCAATTTGTTTGGTTATATTCTTCCAAGAAGGTCAGTCTTTTTTTTTTCCTTAAGGCCTTCCACTGATTTGATGAGGTCCACGCACACCACAGAAGGTATCTTCTTTAGTCCAAGTCTACTGATTTAAGTGTTAATCTCACTGACAAATTCCTTTCACAGGAGCACCTACAAGAGGGTTTAACTAAATCTCTCTCTGGGCACCACCATCCCGGCCAAGCTGACACAGAAAATTAATCATCACACTGACGAAAACAAGAGGCTGCTCCTCCTCTATCTTGGAGGCATGACCGGCTATATGCCAGGCACCGTGATAAACATATAGTAAGAACCAGTTTTAAAGCTTAACATCATCCGCACAAGGCAGGTGTTAGTATGATCTCCAGTTGAGTGAAGAGGACATGAAAGAGCACCAGAGCCAAATTCAAATTCATGTCTCCACAGCCAAGACTCGTGCTCTTAACCATGAAACTGCCACGTGCAGTGCCCACACCACCCAAGTTCCAAGCGCAGCTGCAGCCTCACTACCCCCCTCCCCCACTACACCGCCAGGCGCCACAGCCCCCACATGGGAGGGACTTTGCTCTGCTTTAACTCACACCTTGGGGAAGCAAGGTGCCCAGAGTAGCCCTCAAGATCTGGGGTCTGCCCGGTCCCCTCAGACAAGAGGAAATGCACATGATTAAAAGCTCTGTGCAGAGAAAACAAACAAACTCTGGGCAAAGACCAGACAGCAGTGGTCAGCTTCTCCCTGCCCTCAGAGGCCGGGCTCCTTACCGCATACACTCTGGTGACCTCCTTTCAGCTCACAAGCCCCAGGACAGCCTCGGTTGGAGTTGGAATCGGGGGCGGGGGGAGGGGGAGAGGCAGGCAGCCAGGAGAGGCCTGCAATAGGACCCACCCCAGGCAGGTGGCAGAAGTTTCCATCCACCCATTCCCTCCTAAGCAGGCTGCAAGGAGGCCACTCAGAGAAACACAATGTGTGGGCTGAGCCCCATGCATCCAGGCAGGGGACTCCTCGGCTCTGCCCACAACCAGCTCACCTTCACGGCCTTCACTGTGCGGTCACTCTCTCATTCAATGACTGTTTTCCAAAAACCATCTCTGAATGCTGGGACTGCACACATGGAGCCCACAGTCTACAGGAACCAAACAGGCCCAAGAAGAACCAGTAGCCCACAGGATCCACGAGGGGGCATGCAAGGGTAATGGTCTGGCAAGGCTTTCTGGATGCAATGAAGTGGAAATCACTGGGGAGGCCAGAGGGAGGAGCAATGGGCTGAGAGTCTGCCTGCCAACAGGAACAGGAACAAAGACCTGACCAGGGAGAGAAGAGCAAGAGTGCCAGCGGCACATGGTGGATAGCCCCACGAAGGGAGGCCAAGGTGAAGGGGCGTCATGCCGGGTCACTGTGTGGTTATGGAGGTAGAGAGCATCCTTTGGGCAATGGAGACTACCTTGCAACCAGAGCCCTGGGCACTCCGAGCATCCATGCTAAGTGGAAGAGGGAAAGAGAGATGCTGCCCAGCCGTGACCGCACGTCTAGGACCCAGATGTCCCAAGCTGGGATCACTCTGCTCCAGGGGAAAGTGTCCACAGGGCGTCACCAAGGGCTGTTTGAGCCAAGAAAGAGAAGGCAGATCCCCCTAGAGGAGGCAGGCAGAGGCTGACACAGGGCCATGGTCCAGATCATTTCCTATGAACAGAGTGCTAGGATTCTGAGCACCAGAGAGGAGCTCTTCCAAGGGCTACAGGAGCAAGAGACAAGTGTGGTGTCCAAACAAGCTGGGACTGCACAAAGTTGGGGGAATGCGCAAACCTAGAAGAGGCTGGACAATGGGCTTCTGGGAGGAAGGGGAATATCCATACAAGAGAGGGATCTGAGAAGTAAGGCACAGTCAGGCCCCAGGGAGGCTGAGAAGGAAGACTAGGGCAGGCTTGGGTCCCAATAACCCCAACATGCAGGGGCTGGTGGGCCATGAGAGAAAACTGGAGGCTAGCTAGCAGAGCATCCCAGAGCCACAAGTCTCTTAGCCACGCCTGGCTTCACATGCATCTAAAATTCTTAGCGAAGTTGTAAAAATAAACATTATTTATGCAATAAACAGTACACTGCATATTAGGTCTAGACGGTTATTGCCTTATGTGCACAAAGTTATCCTCTAATCTGCCAAAAAAAAAATGCATTTGTTTCCTTAGCTCCTACTTCTCTAGGGCCACTGGCCACCGGAGCTCACCTTCCCAAGGCAGAGCTTTGTGCCCAAATCAAATGCAGGTTCCAGACAAGAGATGATGGGCATCAGTGAGCAGCCCGGGAAGAAGAGATGCCAAGTGACCACCGACAGGACCCACACTGTGTGCAGCAGGGGGAACACCCCCACCCAGGACAAGGAGACTTTCTGCATCCCTGGGGGAAAAAGAGAGTCTGACTCACAGAGAGCCCAGGGAAACTCCAAATGGAGCCACAGCCCTGTGCTCACACTGATCAAGTTTTCAAAAAACCCCAGGGCAATCTCCATCAGCACCTGTTCACACCTCCAGGGAACCACGCTGACACTGCTTGGGGATAGAGGAAAACGCACGCTGGATACCCGCATTTTTGTAAAAGAAGAGCTAGGGAGGGGAAACAGGTCCAGCGTTCATCTCTGAACTCTGGGATCATAAGCAGACCCGGGTTTTTCTACAGATGGGTTTGTTTGTATTTTCTAAAATGTCTACTTCTGTATTATGTGCGTACAGGTGAGTGCCCCCCTTCTGTATAAAGAAGAGTCTCACTGTGACGCCCACGTGGGAGGCGAACAGCCGGAGGGAGGGGGCGGCCTCCCCTCCCCTCTCGCTCCCTGGGGGACAGGCCAAGCCTAAGAAGACTTGTGAACCCGGGACTTCAGGCAGGTAAGGGAGACTCTGGTCTCCCATGAGCCCGCCCACTCCTTCCCACAGGGCAGGAGGATGGAAACCGCACCCTCCAGCAGATGGGGAGGTGATGGCATCACTGAGAAGCGCCTCAGGGGCTCCTAGCTCAGAAACAAGGGTCAGCCGTCCCTACCCGCTTTCCGCGGATCCGAGGACCCCAAACTGTTCCACGATTAGAGGAGAAAAAAAAAAATTTTTTTTAAGAGAACACCTTCTTGGGGTGCCTGGGTGGTTCAGTGGGTTAAAGCCTCTGCCTTCGGCTCAGGTCCTGATCACGGTACTGGGATAGAGCCCCGCATCGGGCTCTCTGCTCAGCGGGGAGCCTGCTTCCTCCTCTCCTCTCTGCCTGCCTCTCTGCCTACTTGTGATCTCTGTTTGTCAAATAAATAAATAAAATCTTAAAAAAAGAGAGAGAGAGAGAGAGAGAGAACACCTTCCTGAAGAGCGAGAAGGTGGGAAAAGAGTGAGAAGCCACTGTGGGAGCTGGGCTGGGTGGCCGCCAGCTTTGGGGGATGGAGGGGGGTGCCAGGCGGTGCTGTCTCTCCAGGTCAGTGCTGGCTTTTCAGCCCACATCCTCCTAGGGGCGTGGGCAGGACCTACTGGAGATGGGGTTCTGACGGGATACCCACTCCCCGCTCCCCCAGGGGGCTGGGGCCTCAAAGAACTACATCCTGGGTGAAGGGTGAACTACAAGACTACTAGTTGACCCCCAACCTCAGGGAACTGGGAGGAAAGCTGCCTTGGGGGAGGGGATGGCTGAGAGCTAGGAATCCCATCTGCAGACCACACTCAAACCACCCACGTGATTCAGAAAAACCTTAACCCTCCCGCCGCCTGTGTGGCTTGTTGGTTAAGCGTCCAACTCCTGATTCCAGCTCAAGTCATAATCTCAGGGTGGTGAGATCAAGCCTCCATGTGGGGCTCAGCGCTCCGCCAGGAGTCTCCTGATTAATTCTCTCTCTCTCTCTCGCTCTCTCCCTCTGCCCCTACCCCCACTCTCTCTCTCTGATAAGTAATAAATCTTTAAAAAAAAAATCTTAAGCCTCAAATTCGGTTTAAAGATATCTCAGCAAGGGATGCCTGGGTGGCTCAGTGGGTTAAGCCTCTGCCTTCAGCTCACGTCATGATCCCAGGGTCCTGGGATTGAGCCCCACATCGGGCTCTCTGCTCGGCAGGGATCCTGCTTCCCTTCTTCTCTCTCTGCCTTCCTCTCTGCCTACTTGTGATCTCTGTCTGTTGAATTAATAAATAAAAATGTTAAAAAAAAAAAGATGTCTCAGCAATATACAAAACGGGGGACATCATCACAGAAGAAAATGATCAGGTGCCTGGGTGGCTCAGTCAAGTGTCTGCCTTCGGCTCAGGTCTTGATCCCAGGGTCCTGGGATCCAGCAGCACATCCGGCTCCCTGCTCACTGGGAAGCCTGCTTCTCCCTCTGCCTGCTGCCCCTCCTCCCTGCTCATGCTCACTCTCTCTCAAATAAATAAATCTTTAAAAACAAAAGGAAAATGATCATTTCAAGATACTCAGGCTCCTCCATATGTTGCTCATCCTTAGTAGGAGCAGGTCATACTAAGAGCTAAAGGAATTGCAAAAAAAAATTAAGCCTCACTCAGTAATTTATTACTAATAATATTATTAGAGTGGTATAGGTACTATATTATAATAATGGTATAATCTTGTTACTAATATTTGTACGTTATTCTGAAGCTCTCTCATGTATTTAGCAGGATAACGCTAATAGGAAATGGTACCCATCAGGAAAGGAGATTTTGCTGCAATAGCAATCAACTTCACACCCTCGGTGGCCTCAAACAACAAGATTTATTTATTGCACATGCCGTACATTCCAAAGAGAGGTTGTCAGAATGCTCTGTTTGTTATAGGTTCCAAAGGACCAAAGCTGATGAGAAAAACTCTGTCTCAATACATTTGCACAAATGCTGAGGCTGGGAAAAGAGAACTGATGCCAGAATCATCCATTAAGTAATCTAGTGTGGAAGTGAAAATACACTATTTCTGCTTACAAGTCACTGGTCTAAACTATACCCAAGCACAAGGGTCAGGAAGTTGAGTCTCCCTCACACACCCACGTGTGGCTCAAAGCATAACATCAGGGGGGTGCATGGGTGGCTCAGTCGTTGGATCAAGCCCTGCATTGGGCTCCTTGCTCAGTAGGGAGCCTGCCTCTCCTTCCGCCTGCTGCTCCCCCTGCTTGTGCCCTGTCAGGTAAATACATAAAATCTTTGGGGAAGAAAAAAAAAAGCATAATATCAATGTGCAACATCAGAAACTTTCACAAGGGGACCACTGGGTGGCAGAGTCATTGGACATTGGACTCTTGGTTTCAGCTCAGATGGTGACCTCAGGGTCATGAGATTCAACCCATGTCGGACTCCACTCGAAGTGGACTCTGTTTGAGATTCTCTCTCCCTCTCCTTCTCCCTCTGCCTTTCCCACTTGTGCTCTCTCTCTCCATAAAATAAATAAATAAATATTTTTTTAAAGATTCTATTTAATTATTTGACAGAGAGAGACACACAGAGAGACAGGAAAGCAGAGGGAGTGGGAGAGGGAGAAGCAGGCTTTCCGCTGAGCAGGGAGCCCAATGCAGGGCTTGATCCCAGGACCCTGAGATAATGACCTGAGCTGAAGGCAGACATTTAATGAATGAGCCACCCAGGTGCCCCAATATATAAATCTTAAAAAAATTAAAAAAAAAAAAACTTCCACAGGATTTATGTTAACACACAAGAAAAGAGATAAACTATTATCTCAAAAAAACTTCATGGAGAACTCTATAATTTAAATAAATATTGGAAATGTAAGGGCCTATTTAGCCAGAGCAATTCCATCCAGTTAAACAGTGATTTTGTTGTTTATGCAGTAAAACTTAAACTGACCCTGCCACCCCCTCAGGGGACTCACTTAAAAGCAAGTCTGGGAAACCAGTCCCAGGTAACAAAGCCCAAATAGAAGGGCGGGTCAGGCCAGGTGGAGACATCCAATTAGTGGGGCGCGCATACTGTCTCCCTAGCAACCAAGGAGTGTGGGCCCCTGCCTTTTGGGCGCCAATTCTGACCAAGGTGATAGGCTAGTTCGAATATCTACTATAGGGTAAATTGCGATTCAATTGGCCACTTGTGTGTGACCTAGCATGACTGTGCAGCTTTCTCTGTGTGTTGCAATCTCATTGGCCACCTGTGTGTGGCCAGGCCCAACCACGTGGCCCTTGCCCTTTAAAAGTTAGTTGGTAAGGCAGGGAGGGGTCGCCTCTTTGTAAGAGATGCCCTGACCGGTCGGTTTGATTCCTGATGCTTGGCGCAAAATAAAGCTTTGCTTGACTTTCGCTTTGTATCAGTCTCGCTCCTTTGATCACGGACCCATTATTGGGGGACCTAACAGATATATTGATATAAACTCACACTTATGTCTTCAGAGTCTCAGAATTTATAAGAACAAGTGACCAAAGTTCACTTAAGAAGAAATAGGCTACCTGTATAGCTCTACACCTAGTGAAGAAAATTAATTCACAAATTGAAATCTTCTACAAAGAAAATTCTAGGCTAGATGGTCTCATTGGTACATTCTGCCAAATATTTAAGAAATGGTATAAATTCTATAAAACCCTACAAAAATTCTTCCAGAGAAATAGGGGGGAACACTTCCAAGCTGATTCTATGAGAAAAGCATTATCTAGATACCAATCAGACAAGAAAATATTACAAGGAAAATACACACACACACACACACACACACCACACACTCATACAATCATCTCTTGAGAACAAGATCATAGATACAAATCTCCTTAGCAAAATCTTTACAATTCTAATCCAATAATATACAAATAAAGTAATACATCATGATCAAGTAGGATTTATCCTAAACTGCAAGATTGGATTCACATTTAAAAATCAATGTAGTTTACCATACTAACAAAATAAAAACAGCAAAAGCACGGGGCAGGAGGATGGAAACCACACCCTCCAGTAGATGGGGAGGTAATGGTATTACTGAGAAGCACCTCAGGGGATCCTAGCTCAGAAACAAGGGTCAGCCCTCCCCGCTTATGGCGGATCTGAGGACCCCAAACTGTTCGACCATTAAACATAGAGGAGAAAAAAAAAATTTTTTTAAGAGAATACCTTCTTGGGGTGCCTGGGTGGCTCAGTGGGTTAAGCCTCTGCTTTCAGCTCAGGTCATGGTCTCAGGGTCCTGGGATGAAGCCCCCATCAGGCTCTCTACTCAGCAGGGAGTCTGCTTCTCCATCTCCCTCTGCCTGCCTCTGCCCCTGCTTGCTCCCTTTCTCTGTCAAATAAATAAATAAAATCTTAAAAAAAAAAAAAAGAATGAAAAGAAGTGATAGGAGGAAAACACTTACAAACCATCCATCCAACAAAAGACTAGCATCTAGAATACAAGAACATCCAAAGTCAATATTAAACTAGCAAGCAATGCAATTGGGAAAATGCACAAAGGACATGAATTCTAAAATTCTAACACCTTTCACCAAAGAGGAAATACAGATAAGAAATAAGCACATGAAAAGATGGGCATCATTAGCCAAAAGGGAAGTACAAATGGAAACCAAAATGAAACATCATGATATGCCTTTGGGGATCACTAAAATCCCACTCTGCTAAAGTAAGAACTAGAGACAACAAATGGTCCCAGGGCTGCAGCAACACTAGATCACTCACACACCGGAGGAGGATGTCAGGTAGGGAAGCGACTCCAAAAAACAACTGAACATTTTGGCTTTTTAAAATCAGCATGTGCTACTATAGGACCTAATGATTATACTCCTGGGCATTTATCCCACAGAAATGAAGACTTATCTTCACACAAAACCACATTTACCAAAGCTCATAGCAGCTTTATTCAAAACAGCCCAAAACTGGAAGTAGCTCAGAGGTTCCTAAACAGGTGAACAATTCAACCAACTGTAGTACATTACCTCCACACCGGGGAACTCGGCTCAGCAGCATAGACGAAAACACTACCGACACATGCAACAACTCTGAATGAGTCTCCAGAGGATTATGCTGAGTGCCAAAGGTCAATACCAAGAGATGGCCAACCATCTATATGATTCCACTCATAACATTTCTGAAATGACAAAATTATAAAAATGGAGAAGAGATAAGCAGTCACAAAGATTGGAAGAGTGTTCAGGGGTGGAAGGAAGCTGGGAGTAGCATTAAAAGGACCACGTGCAATCCTTGTGGTGATGGAAATACAGTGTCTTGATTGTATTAGTGTCAGTCCCCTGGTTGTGGTTTTGCAAGTATTACATTTGGAGCAAGCTGGACCAAGAGTACATGGACCACTCTATTATTTCGTACAACTCTAAGTGAAACTACCATTACCTCAACATCTTTAAACATTTCAAAACTTCTAGGCCCAGAAGGTGTCGCTAATGAATGTTAACAAACATTGAAGGGCATAAGGAATAACACGGAAGACATTGGGAGATGGAGAGAAGTGAGTTGTGGGAAATCGGAGGGGGAGACAAACCATGAGAGACTGTGGACTCTGAGAAACAAACTGAGGGTTTTGGGGGGGACAGGGATGGGGGTCGGGTAAGCCTGGTGGTGGGTAGTAAGGAGGGCACGTATTGCATGGAGCACTGGGTGTGGTGCATAAACAATGAATTCTGGAACACTGAAAAAAAATAAAATTTAAAAAAAAAAACACTGAAGGGTGATAGAACACCAATTTACACAAGTACATCCAAAGAATACAAAGAAAGCAAAATAATTCCCAACTCATTTTGTGATGCTGGAATAACTCTTTCAAATGAAAACCCAACCAGATCAATTCACGAAAGGGAAAATTATTAGCTTCGTTTACTAACAATATAGGTACCAAAATCCTAAGTAAAGTATTAGTTAAATGAATCCAGCAGCTTAAAAAAAGAATAGTGCATTATGATAAAGTAGGATTAATCCTAGAAATGCAAAGCTGATTGAACATTAGGAAAAAATGATTGGTATAATTTACTACAATATCAGATTAAAAGGAAAAACAAGAGCATTTCAAGAAATATAGTGAAAGCACTGAAAAAAAATTCTAAATTCACTCACATTCATGATTTTGCCTTTGCAAAGCAGAAACAGAAACTTTCATAATTGACAGGAAAACCTACAGAAAACCTTCTTCATAGTAAAACACTGCAAATGTTCCCCTTCGGCTCTTTCGCATCTGGTCCAAGGCACTTCAGCAGCCATGGAATTTGGTGCTGAGTTGGCCAAGTCCAAGAACCACACCAGGCATAACTGGTCATGAAAATGGCCCAGAAATGGCATCAAGAAACCTCAGTCACAAAGATATGAATCTCTTTGGGGGTAGACCCCAAGTTCCTAAGGAACATGTGCTTTGCCAAAAAACACAACAACAAGGGCCTAGAGAGAATGCAGGCCAACAACATGAAGGCCATGAGTGCACATGCCAATGCTGTCAAGGGCCTCATCAACCTCAAGGAGGTCAAGCCCAAGATCCCAACAGTTTGCAGCCACAAGCTGAACCGACTTGCCTACATTGCTCAGCCAAAGCTCAGGAAATATGCTCATGCCCACACTGCCAAGGGTCTCAGGCTCCGCTGGACAAATGCCAAGGTCAAGGCTCAAACCAAAGCCCAGGCTGTGGCTTCAAATCCAAGCTCCAGTCCCTCTTTGGTGCGGCTCGGGTTCCCAAAGTATCCCAGGCCCCCACAAAGCCTCCAGCATAGAAGCTGCCATCTGCCAATGTGAGGACAGAAAGACTGGTGTAACCCCTTAGCTTCTGTCTGCATGGGGCTGGTGTCCTCCTGTGCTATTTGTACAAATAAGCCCGCGGCAGGAGAAAAAAAAGTGTTCCCTTTCAGAAAGGGAACAAGACAACTGCCGCCTCCATTCAGCTCTTACACTGTGGTCCTAGCCAGATTAATAGGACAAGAAATTAAACAGATGGTATAAGGACCTGAAGGAAAGAAACAAGATTTTATGATTATGGAGGGGAAAAAATTTAAAGAAATATATAAGATACATTATAAAATTTATGAGGGTTTAGCAAGGTTACTAGATTAAAACAAATAATACAACAGTTTCAATTATATTTCTACATACCACTACAAACAATTAAAAAAAAAAAAAGATACTTGGGACGCCTGGGTGGCTCAGTCAGTTAAGCAGCTGCCTTCGGCTCAGGTCTTGATCCCAGGGTCCTGGGATCCAGCAGCACATCCGGCTCCCTGCTCACTGGGAAGCCTGCTTCTCCTTCTGCCTGCTGCCCCTCCTCCCTGCTCATGCTCGCTCTCTCTCTCAAATAAATAAATCTTTAAAAACAAAAGGAAAATGATCATTTCAAGATACTCAGGCTCCTCCATATGTTGCTCATCCTTAGTAGGAACAGGTCATACTAAGAGCTAAAAGAATTGCAAAAAAATATTAAACCTCACTCAGTAATTTATTACTAATAATATTATTAGAGTGGTATAGGTACTATATTATAATAATGGCATATTCTTGTTACTAATAATTACTAATAATTCTTGTACTAATATTTATAATGGTATATTCTTGTTACTAATACTAATATTTGTACTAATAATAATTGTATATTCTTGTTACTAATATTGTACATGAGAGAGAAGCTCTCTCATGTATTTAGCAGGATAACGCTAATAGGAAATGGTACCCATCAGGAAAGGAGACCCCAAGATCATGACCTAAGCTGAAACAAGATTCAACACTTAACTGACTGAGCTGCCCAGGAGCAGCTTTTTTTAATTTTTTAATTTTTTATAAATATATAATGTATTATTAGCCCCAGGAGTACAGGTTTGTGAATCACCAGGTTAGTGATGAATCACTTCACAGCACTCACCATAGCACATACCCTCCCCAATGTCCATAACCCCACCACCCTCTCCCTACAACCCTCAGTTTGTTTTGTGAGATTAAGAGTCTCTTATCGTTTGTCTCCCTCCTGATCCCATCTTGTTTCATTTATTATTTTCCTACCCCTCAAACCCCTCATGTTGCATCACCACTTACTCATACCAGGGAGATCATATGATAGTTGTCTTTCTCTGATTGACTTATTTTGCTGAGCATAATACCCTCTAGTTCCATCCACATCATTGCAAATGGCAAAATTTCATTTCTTTTGATGGCTGCATAGTATTCCATTGTGTGTGTGTGTGTGTGTGTGTGTGTGTATACATACATACATACATACATACATACCACATCTTCTTTATCCATTCATCTGTTGATGGACATCTAGGTTCTTTCCATAGTTTGGCTATTGTAGACATTGCTGCTATAAACATTTGGGTGCACGTGCCCCTTCGGATCACCACATTTGTATCTTTAAGGTAAATACCCAGTAGTGCAATTGCTGGGTCATAGGGTAGCTCTATTTTCAACTTTTTGAGGAACCTCCATGCTCTTTTCCAGAGTGGTTGCACCAGCTTGCATTCCCACCAACAGTGTAGGAGGGTTCCCCTTTCTCCGCATCCTCACCAGCATGTCATTTCCTGACTTGTTAATTTTAGCCATTCTGACTGGTGTGAGGTGGTATCTCATTGTGGTTTTGATTTGTATTCTCTGATGCTGAGTGATGTGGAGCACTTTTTCATGTGTCTGTTGGCCATCTGGATGTCTCCTTTGAAGAAATGTCTGTTAGTGTCCTCTGCCCATTTCTTGATTGGATTATTTGTTCTTTGGGTGTTGAGTTTGATAAGTTCTTTATAGATTTTGGATACTAGCCCTTTATCTGATATGTCATTTGCAAATATCTTCTCCCATTACAAGAACATCTTTTAAAGTATCCAGGGAGACAGATGCCTGGGTGACTCAGTTAGTTGAGCAACTGCCTTCAGCTCAGGTCATGATCCTGAAGTCCCGGGATTGGGCTCCCTGCTCAGCAGGGAGTCTGTTTCTCCCTCTGACCTGTTCCCTCTCATGCTCTCTCTCTCTCAAATAAGTAAAAAAATAATCTTTAACCCCAATAAATAAATAGATAAATGAAGTATCCAGGAAGAAAATCAATAAAATATACAGGATCTTTCTGAAGAGAACTCCAAATGAGAGATAGTAAAGGGAGAGAGTGTCCATGTTGGTGAACTGAAACACTGAATAATAAAATGATGTTAAATTTTCCCCAACTGATTTACTGAATAATTACAATCTCAAATATCATTTTAAGAGGTGAGTGTAATAAGCTAATTCTGAAACTTATATAGAATTCTGAAGGGCCACAAATAGATAAGGAACTCTTGAATCAAAAAAGGCTTGGGGGGACTTGCCCTATCAAATAACAAGACTTAACATAAAAGTATGGTAATTAAGGCAGTGTGAAATTACACATTAGCCAAAGATCAGTGGCACTGAATAAAGGAATCAGAAATAGATATATGAATACATGGAATTTTTATATATAGCAGAGGTAGTATGGCAGACTGGAGGAGAAAGGATGAACTTTTTTCAGTAAAATGTTATGAGGGCAACTGGATATACTTTTTTTCTTTTTAAATCTTTGAAATTTAATTGATTTAATTTTTGTTAATTAACAGACTTAGCAGCAGCAATGGGATTCAAAATGAACTTCCAAAAGCATTTGGGGACAACAAGAAACACAACCATGGTACCCCTGAACCCTTTGAGTTCACTGTGTTTCTCGACATTTCTAAGGGCTGTGGGTGAGTTCCTCTAAGTTCTGAGCTCTGCTCTTTTTATATTCAATTTCCCAATTTTTTTATTAACATATAATGTATTATTTGTTTCAGGGGTACAGGTGTTTGATTCATCAGTCTCACATAATTCACAGCACTCACCATAGCACATACCCTCCCCAATGTCCGTCCATCACCCAGCCACCCCATCCCTCCCACTGCCCACCACTGCAACAACCCTCAGTTTGTTTACTGAGATTAAGAGTCTCTTATGGTTCATCTCCCTCTCTGGTTTCATCTTGTTTCATTGTTCCCTCCCTTCTCCTATGGTCCTCTGTCTTGTTTCTCAGATTCCTCATATCAGTGGCAACTGGCTATCCTTAAGGAGAAAAAAATGGACTCTATCTTGCCCTATACAAAAAAAAAAAATCATCTCCAGGTAAGTTTTACAGAGTAACATTTAGAAGGGGAAAAAAAAGGCTATCTTTAGGACCTTAAAGTTGAAAGAATTTCTTTAAAAAAAAAAAAAGATGAGTACACTTGAATAACAACATCAAAATGAAAAATCTATGCTGTTTACATAAGAGCATTAAGAAGACATTTTCTACTCATATAACCAACAAATGATTAAATTCAAAATACATGAACTTCCACAAAACAGTAAGAAAGAGACTTACCATCCATTAGAAAACCGGGAGGAAACACTTGAAAAAAACACTTCAAAAAAGAGCAAACCCATCACAAATTGACTGTGATACATCAACTCAGTAAGAGTAAGGATAAGAACTATATGATCATTTCAAGAGACACAGAAAAACATTTGACAAATACAAAATCCATTCATGATAAAAAAAAAAAACCCTCAACAAAGTAGGTTTAGTGGGGACATCCCTCAACATAATAAAGGCCATATATGGCAAACCCACAGCCAACATAATCCTCAATGGGGAAAAACTGAGAACCTTTCCTATAAGGGGACGTTTCCATCAGGAACAAAACAAGGATGTTCACTCTCACCAATTTTATTTGACACAGTATTGGAAGTCCTAGCTTCAGCAATCAGACAACAAAAGAAAAGACATCCCAATAGGTAAGGAAAAAGTAGGACTTTCACTATTTGCAGGTGACATGATACCATATATAGAAAACCCGTAAGACTCCATCTTAAAACTGCTAGAACTGATAAATGAATTCAGTGCAGTCACAGGATACAAAATCAAGGTACAGAAATCTGTTGCATTTCTATACACCAATAATGAAGCAGCAGAAAGAGAAATGAACAAATCAATTGCATTTACAACAGCACCCAAAACAGTAAGACACCTAGGAATAAACCCCAACAAAGAAGTCAAAGACCTGTGCTCTGAAAACTGTGAAACACTGATGAAAGAAATTGAAGAAGACACAAAGAATTGGAAGGACACTCATGGATTGGAAGGACAAATATTGTTCAACTGTCTGTACTCCCTCAAAGCAATCTACACATTTAATGCAATCCCTATCGAAATACCAACAGCATTCTTCACAGAGCAAGAACAAACAATCCTAAAATTCATATAGAACTACAAAAGACCCCACATAACCAAAGCAGTCTTGAAAAAGAAAACACGGGAGGCTTCACGCTTCTGAACTTCAACTTATACTATAAAGCTGTAGTGATCAAAATAGTATGGTACTGGCACAAAAGAGACACATAGATCAATATAACAGACTAGAAAACCCAGAAATGAACCCACATCTGTATGTTCAAATAATCTTTGACAAAGCAGAAGAAAATATCCAGTGTGAAAAATAATCTTTGACAAATGGTGTTGGGAAAACTCAACAGCCATCTGCAGAAGAATGAAACTGGACCACTTTCTGACACCATACAAAAATAAACTCAAAATGGATGAAAGACCTAAATGTGAGACCTGAAACCATAAAAATCCTAGAGGAGAACAAAGGCAGTAACCTCTTTGACATCAGCTGTAGCAACTTCTTTCTAGTAATGTCTCCTGAGGCCAAGGAAACAAAATAAAAAATAAACTGTTGGAATTTCATAAAAATAAAAAGCTTCTGCACAGTGAAGGCAACAATTAATGCAAATAAAACATGGCCTGTGTGATGGGTGAAGATATTTGCAAATGATATACCTGATAAAGAATATCCAATATAAAACTCAACACCCAATAGAACAAATAATCCAAGAAATGGGCAGATGACATGAACAGACATTTTTCCAAAGAAGACATCAGATGGCCAACAGACACATGAAAAGATGCTCAACATCACTCGGCATCAGGGAAATACACATCAAAACCACAATGAGGTATCACCTCACACCTGTCAAATGCCTAAAATCAACAACACAAGAAACAACAGGTGTTGGTGAGGCTGTGGAGAAAGTGAAACCCTCTTGCACTGTTGGTGGGAAAGCAAACTGGTACAGCCACCGTGGAAATTAGTATGGAGGTTCCTCAAAATGTTAAAACCAAAAAAAAAAAAAAAATTAAAACTAGAACTACCCTACAATCCAGCAATTGCACTACTAGGTATTTACACAAATAAAAATACCAATTCAAAGAGATACATGCCCCCCAATGTTTGCAGCAGCATTGTCTACAATAGCCAAATTATGGAACTAGCCCAAGTGTCCATCAACTGACAGATGGATAGAGAAGATGTGGTATGTGTGTGTATACACACACACACACACACACACACACACACACATACAATGAACATCACTCTGCCATTAAAAAGAATGAAATCTGCCACCTGCAACAACATGGGTGGATCTAGAGAGTACGATGCTAAGTGAAATAAGACAGAGAAAGACAAATACAGTATGATTTCACTAGTGTGGGGAAATTGAGAAACAAAAACAAATGATCAAAGGCAGGGGTGAGAGAGAGGGAGACAAACCAAGAAACAGACTCTTAACTATAGAGAAAAAACTGATGGTTACCAGAGGGGAGGTGGGGGATGGTTGAAGCAGGTGTTGGGATGAAGAAGTCCACTTGTCGTGATGAGCCCTGGTGATTAAGATAAAAAGGAGTTTTTTGTTTGAGAGAGAGACAAAGAGAGCCAGCTCACAGCAGGGGGCTGGGTAGTGGGAGAGAGAGAGAATTTCAAGCAGGCACCAGGCTGGGTGTGGAGCCGGAACCCACAACACAGAGATCATGACCTGAGCTGAAATCAAAAGCCAGACACTTAACTGACTGAGCCATGCATGCACCCAAAGATAAAAATTTTTTTCAAAGGGCACGTGTGATGGGCCTGGGTGGCTCAGTTGTTAAGTGTCTGCCTTTGGCTCAGGTCATGATCCCGGGGTCCTGCAATTGAGCCCTGCATCAGGCTCCCTGCTTGGTAGGAAGCCTGCTTCTCCCTCTACCACTCTCCCTGCTTGTGTTCCTGCTCTCACTGTCTCTCTCTGTCAAATAAAATAAATAAAACCTTCTAAAAAAAAAAAAAAGAAAGAAAGAAAAGATGTATTGTGATGAGTACTGGGTGTTATGTGCAACTAGTGAATCATTGAACACTACTGCAAAACTAATGATCAGGCTAATTGAACATAATTTTTAAAAAGTTATAGGAGAATATATATATTCTTGCATTTCCAAAAATAGTAACAAAAAACAAACCCAGATAGCCAATCAACACATAAAAATATGTTCATTCACATCAGTAATCAAGTCAATGAAGTAAAATCGAGTAATGTAAATGTTTTGCAGATACCAATACATTCTAATATGACTGGCAAAAAATAAAGTGACTAATAAAAACAAAGGATGGTGACCAAGTGGAGCAACAGGACCACTTGCCCATGGCAAGTAGAGTACAAAGTGGTACGTTCACTTTGGACAACAGGCATTATCTTAAAAAATTGAGGATGTATACTACCTGTGCCCCAGCAATTCTATTCCTAGGTAGACGCGCCATAAAAACTCACACCCACCAGTGCCTGGGTGGCTCAGTCAATTAAGCATCTGCCTTCAGCTCAGGTCAGGATCCCAACATCCTGGGATGGAGCCCCATACCCAGCTCCCTACTCAGCAAGGAGTCTGCTTCTCCCTCTCCATATGCTGCTCCCCCTGCTCGTGCTCTCTCTCTCACACACACATACTCTCTCTCTTGCAAATAAGTAATGAAATCTTTAGAGAAAATAAAAAATAAAAAATAATCTGCAGTGCCCTTTCTCTCTCTCTTGCAAAAGTAAATAAAAATTAAAAAACAAGAACAAAAAACACACCCACATGCATCAGGACACAAGTTCTTCCAAAGTCATGCAGCATTGCTGTAATAGCAAATACCAAATACAACTCTAATGTCTTTGAGCAGCAGAATGATAAACGAATCATGGTATATTCATGTAACAGAATATAGCAATGAAAGTGAACAAAATACAACTATACATACAATATCCTATGTCTCGGAAACACAATGTCAAACAAGAGTAAAGTCTAAAAACAGTCAAAGCTAAACTGAATTGTACTTTACCAGAGACACAGGTAAGTAACAAAACTATGAAGACAGGCAAATAAAAAAAAGATTGTCACAAAAGCCAGAATCGTGAGAGAAGGGAAGAGAATGCTACTGAGAAAAAGCACAAAGTCAACGTCCTATTCCTTGACCTGGTGATGATCATGATTTTTGATTAATAATTGTACATTTGTTATATGTACTTTTCTGTATTATGTTGTCTCCTACACTAAAATATGTATCAAGGGGTACCTGGGTAGCTTAGCTGGTTAAGCATCTGACTCTTGATTTCAGCTCTGGTCATGATTTCAGGATTGTGTGATCCAGCCCCTAGTCAGACTCCATGCTCAGTGGACAATCTCCTTAGATTCTCTCCTCCTCTTCCTCAGCCCCTCCCCCACCCCAGGCACCTGCATGCTCATGCTTTCTAAAAGAATAAATCTTAAAAAAATATAAAATAAAATATTTTTTAAAGATTTTATTTATTTTTTGGACAGAGAGCACGTGCACACAAGCAAGGGGAGTGGCAGGCAAAGGGAGAGGAAGAAGCAGGCTCCCCGCAGAGCAGAGGCAGCCTGATATGGGGCTTGATCCCAGGACTCTGGGATCATGACCTGAGCTAAAGGCAGTCACTTAACCAACTGAGCCACCCAGGTGCCCCAATAAAATATTTGTGAAAAGACTTCTGTTACCAGCAAACTAAGGAGCCATTCTTCCAAAAAGAAAGAATCTATTCCCACCTATAAGGCGCGAGAAAAATACAACGAATACTCAGAAATGCAGAGCTAAACGTATCAAAATCTACCAAAAAGAGAAAGATAAATCAGAAGATAAATTACAAGCCAACTAGAGCTGGAGTTTTGATATGTAAATAGGAACAGAAAGAAAACTCTACAGTCAAGCGAGGTGAGGAACTATAAACTGAGACCGGAATGAATAAGAATATTCCAAGGGAAGCCTTCTTAAGGAAAGAGGGTTCTAGAGAAAAGTTCACCCACTGGTTCAGAGAAACCAGGAAAAACGTCTGCCTCTGTGTCTGGATGGGAGAATCAACCTCCCGGGAAGATTCATAACTGTGGCCTTACTGAACATGTGGATTTGTACTTCAAGTTTTTACTACCCTTGTGGTTCAGGAATCTCCAAAGTGAGAAAGATGCTTAATGACTGGTGCTGGGTCAGGGTCCCCAGGGGCGCACTAGCAGAAGCAAGTACAAAACCACTCTCGAGGGACAAGCCTTCCATCCAGGCCATGCAGGATTCTCAAAGATAAACCTATGTTTAATACGAGCTAAAACAAAGTAGGCACAAGAAAAAGCCTGCCGTGAGCAAGGTTCAACAGACCTAAGAAACAGCAGGATAAACCCCACACTAAAATAGTTTGAGACAAAACATGTATAAAGTGTTTAAAATCAAAAGAAGGAATTGAAAAATCACAAAAGGAACAAAAAAAAGGCTACCAAAAAAAAAAAAAAAAAAAAGAACAGGCCGAGATGAAAAAGAGCCAAAGGGAAGGAACGTCTATAAATGGGAAACAGAGAAATGCCAAGTTCAATAAATGCCTTCCGCAGAATGCTAGCATTGAGAGGAAGGGCAGCACAAGTGCTCCCAACATACACGAAGAGATAAAGAGGTGGAAAGTATGAGACAGGAATTAGAAATAGAGTAGACTGGATGAAAATAGCAACACACATCTAAGAGGCAGTGCAAGTTAAGACCTGGGAGCGTGGACAAAGGCCATATGCAGCCATCCTGCCGGAGGAGGGACAAAATCCATAAGCAGACAAGCCTCAGGAAATGAAGGCTGAGCAGGAAAAGTAAAGGTAAATCCACACTTCGTGCTCATCAAGCCAAGTGTATGCTTCATCCCCTCCACCTACTGCTCCCATCCCCCCACCCAGAGCATCACTGTTTTATAGCCCCTTACCTAACACGGTGGGTTAACTATACTGGAATTTAAGTAAATAACTTAAATCTTTTTTTTTTAATTTTCAAAGAGTACATCCATAGTTGTAGGAAGATAGCAGATCTTCAAAATCTTCAAAGCAACCCACAAAAGAACATAGTCCACTTATGAAAGCATAGCAATCACAAGGACAGATAGAACAGCAATAGGAAATTACAGAAAATAAGGGAATGATGGCCAGCAAAGGTTAGCCTAGAATTGTCACCGGAAAAACTACTCAAGTGTGTCCTTCCAGAAACCTGAAATTATGCTGAGAATGGAAGGAATTTGAGAAACTAATAAGGCTATACCTCTAAATAAGTCAGCCAGCAAGAACTAGCAACATGAGAATTTTCTTTAAAGTCTAAAACATCATAATTTCTGTATTTTCCCAGACTTCGAGCAAGTTTAGATTTTAATTCAGTGCCTAAATTCTGTAGCAACCCACTTTTCCCCAAGGGCACTTCTGGATTCAATTTTTCATGAAGAGTTTTGTTTGTTTTTTAAAAATAAAAATTATCGGGACGCCTGGGTGGCCCAGTTGGTTAAGCGGCTGCCTTCAGCTCAGGTCATGATCCCAGTATCCTGGAATCGAGTCCCACATCAGGCTCCTTGCTCGTTGGGGAGCCTGCTTCTCCCTCTGCCTCTGCCTGCCACTCTGTCTGCCTGTACTTGCTCTCTGGCTCTCTCTCTCCCTCTCTCTCTGACAAATAAATAAATTTAAAAAAAAATAAAAAATAAAAAATAAAAATTATCAAAGTGAGCGACAGAAAAGCAAAGTGAAGTTAAAATGCTGGACAACAATTACACATAGGCTGGGAGGGGAGCCATCAAAGTTAAATATCCTAAAGCCCTTTTATTGTTCTTTTTGCTTTGAAATTGATTTAAGATTTCCAAACCAACAAATGGAATGAAAGGGAATTAATATCACACTTCGGGCACCTGGGTGGCTCTGTCGGTTGAACATCCAACTCTTAGTTTTGGCTCAGGTCATACATGATCTCAGGGCCATGGGATCAAGCCCTGCATCAGTCTCCATGCTAGGTGTACAGCCTTCTAGGGATTCCCTCTCTCTTGCCCTCTGCCCTCCCCTCACCCCCAAATAGATAGATAAAAGGTAAAAATGAGGATACATAATAGCAAGAAAGAGCATGATAAATAGAAATGACAAAGTAAGATGCTAAAAGTAAGTCCCCATGGATTTCTTTCAGAAATCACAATGGAAGTACCTTGCCAGTTAAACGTGATTAGATTACATTTTAGAAATATAATTTTGTATTATGCTGTTTGTAAGAGAAACTTGGAAGACACAAGCATACACAAAAATTAAAATAATGGATCAGAAAACCCAATATCCATCAGCTGAGGAAGGGGTAAACACTATACAGTATATCCACACAACAGAATGTTACCCAATCAGCAAAAGGAACAAAGTATGGATTCGTGCTACAAGCTGGATGAACCTTGAAAACATGATGCTAAGTGAAAGAAGCCAGACCGAAAGGGCCACATACTGTGTGACTCCATTTATAGGAAATGCCCAGAAAAAGCAAATCCATAAGATAGAAAGTAGATGCATGGTTGCCAGAGGAAAAGGGAGAGGTAAATGAGGAATGACAGCCAATGGATAATGTTTCTTTTGGAGAAGGTGAAAATGTTCTGGAAATACATAGTGGTGATCACTGCACAAATGTGTGAATGTACTACAAGCCACTTAACTGTACATTCTAAAAAGAAGGATTTTGGAATGCCTGGGTGGCTCAGCGGGTTAAGCATCTGCTTTCGACTCAGATCATGATCCCAGGGTCCTAGGGTCATGTCCCATGTTAGGCTCCTTGCTCAGCAGAGAGCTTGCTTCTTTCTCTGCTTGCAGCTTCTCCTGCCTGTGCTCTCTCTTGCTGACAAATTAATGAATTTTTAAAAATCTCTAAACAATAAATAAAATAAAAAGATGGATTATGTGCTCTGTGAATTCCATCTCAATAAAAAAGACATTCATTTTAAAAAGTGAAATGATGGGATAGAATATAAGTCAAATACAAATTTAAAAAAAAACCACTCTTCTGAGCATGGGTGGCTCAGTGGGTTAATTCTATGCCTTCGGTTCAGGTTATGATCTCAGGGTTCTGGGATCAAGGCCCACATCGGGCTCTCTGCTCAGCAGGGAGCCTGCTTCCTCCTCTCTCTCTGCCTGCCTCTCTGCCTACTTGTGATTTCTGTCTGCCAAATCTTCTGGTTCTATTCATTCCTGACAAGAGACTTTAAGGCAGAAAATAAGGATAAAGAGAATTACTGCCTGGTAAGAGTGACCATTCACCAGGCAAATAAAACAACTTTTAAAAACACAGCTTCAAAACACATAAAGCAAACATGAGCCTGTTATACGGAGGCACTGACAAATATACCATCATTTCAGGAAATTTTAACATAGCTCTCTCAGTAACTCTCTTCAGCAAATACAAATTGATAAAAATATAGAAGACATAAGCCACACCATATATAATCTTGATTCATATATACAGAACCCAGCAGTTTGAGAAGAATACAATCTTTTCAAGCTTACAGCAAACTATACTAAAAACTATCCATGTGCTACATACAATGCCACAGAAAAATTTTCAATACCACAGGATCAAAATCACAAAACAAGTTCTCTGACCACAATGCAATAAAATAGACATCAGTAACAAAAAAAAAAAATGACCTAAGAACTTCTACATATTTGGAGACTTACATGTAAATTTGCAAATAATTCATGCATCAATGAAGAAGTCATAATGGAAATTAGAAAATATTTTAAATTGAGTTATTAGAGCTATACCTACATATACTACTTGGATATAATAAAGACATGTATATATCAGAACTTGTGTGATGCACATATAGCAACAGATAGATAGAAACACATATGTTCAAAAAAAAAAAGTCTGTATTAGAAAAGAACAAAAGGCTAGGGACACCTGGTGGCTCAGTCAGTTAAGCATCTATCTGACTCTTGATTTCAGCACAGGTGATGATCTCAGGGATGTGGGATCAAGCCCCTTGTCAGGCTCCACACTCAAAAGGGAGTCTGCTTGAGACTCTCTATCTCCCTTTTCCTCTGCCCATCCCCTGACTCTCTTTTGAGGAAAAGGAGAGAGAGAGAGAACAAAAGGATTAATATCATATATCTGAATATTCGGCTCAAAAAAATCACAAAAAGAACAGTAAATGAAGAAAATAGGCAAAAAAAGAGCAAAGATATTTTTTTTAACAGAAAACAAATGATAAAAATGATTAATAAAACCAAAAGCTAGTTTCTTGCAAAAACCAGTAAAATAGCATCTCCACAGCAACACTGCTCAGGAAAGAGTATAAACAATATAAGGAATGAAAAAGAGAAGTGAGTTACCACAGATCTAGCATAGATTTTTTTTTCTTAAACATAATGGATTACTATGAACAACTTTAAGAAATCTGTATGAAGACTGAAATGCATTGCACCATTCCCTAGAAAAATGGTTTGCCAAAACAAACTCAAAAAAGAAATGGAAACCCCAAATAAACCTATAAAAGAAAGCAAATCAATAGTTAATCTGCTCACAGAAACTAAACCAAAACCAAGGGGCCCAGACAGTTTAAAGAGGCAATTCTGTCTTATACAAAATATTTCAGAAAACAGAAGGGCAAGCTCCTCCACTCACTTTATGACTCTAGTAAACTCTTAAAGCAAATGCCAGATGAGAACAGTAAAAAGAAGGAAATTATGGGTCAATTTCACTTATGAACAACAGACAGAAAAATTCTAAATAAAACGCTAGCAAATCAGACTTTAGAAGATGCTACCTCATGACCAAGAAGAGCATATCCTAGCACACAAGCACAGATAAATTCTTATTCCTGTAATTCACTACATTAACACATAAAAAAAATCTTTGATCACCTCAGCAGATACAGAAGAAGCACTTGATAAAATTCAATACCCATTCATAAAACAAAAACAAAAACACAAACACCTAGCCATTTAGGAACAGAAGGTGGCTCCCTTGGGGAAAATCAGGTTTGAGAATGATCTTCAGTAATACCTTCTGAGTGCTCTCTCCAGCACTTGAAACGGAGTGCGCAGAGGAACATCCCAGTGCCGCCAGGCAACATTTAATCACTGCAGGGGACCAGGGACAACAGGCTATCTGCTTTCCCTCCCCTTTTCTGAACAGAAATTCTAACTGGGCTTCATCCTGCTCTTGCTTCACTTCCCGTCACTTACTGGGGGCAGAGAGGCTGGGACATGTCTTTTGAGTTCGTAGAGCTCCAGATGACATCAGGATCTCAAGGAGAACCTGCACATCACCTGGAGATCTGCTGGAATTCAATCTGCAGGTAGGGACCAGGTGTGACCTGGGATGTGTTCCCTGAAGAGAGGGTACTAGGTTATGTGCCCCTGAGAAGGGCTGAAATAGCTACTCAATGATTTTAGGGCTGACTGTGGCAGAAACTGCCTGGCTGGTCAAAAACTCAGTCCTTCTTCCTTCCAGGCACATAGGTACACAGAATCCTGCTTCTGCAGTTATGTGTGGCCAGATGTTAGAGTCGCTGTCATTGCAAAGCAAGCCTAGGTGATGTATGACTGTCCGTGTTGCTTCCACTTCCAGTGCCCTTGTTGAGCCCCTGTTGGAAAGAACCTGGGTCCCTCATGTGATCTTTTAGAGAAGTAACCACCTATCAAAATTGATTTGAAATTTAAGGGAGCAAGAAATCACCTTACTTTTTGCTACAGAGGCTGATATTCTGAAACCTGTTACAGCAGTCAATACCATCTTAACTAATAGAGGTAAATAAAATCTACATCATACTTAAAGTAAATTTTAAACACTCTCAGCAACAAATCAAGGATGCTCGATTTGTCAGCAACAAATCAAGACGTTCAAGGTCTTCACTACCTTTCTGGAGACTCTAGCAAGTATTGTAGTCTGACTGATTGATGGATAACTATGGGTAGGAAGGTGGATGAATAGGCCATGAACAGGCATAAGATTGAAAAGGGAAAAACAAAAATATCATTACTTACAGTAGATGTCAAAATGCAGAAAAGTTGCAAGTTTCTAAAAACACAAGAGTTTGGCAAATTTACCAACCAATATAGAAAAATCACTTGTGATCTTCTCTAAGAGCAACAAACAACTGGAAAATACAATTTTTCAAGAATGCATCATTTATAATAGCACACAAAAAATACAAGGTACCAAAGAATAAATCTAACCAAAATGTACACTAAGTGTTTTATAGAAAAAATTTTGCTTATAAAAGATACTTAGAAGACTTATATAAATGATACTATAAACTATGTTCATGACTAGGAAGGCCAAGTATTCTAAAAATAAAATTTTCCCCCACATTTATCTTGAAGTTTCATGTAATTCTTTTCTTTTGATTAATTGATTGATTGATTGATTTGAGAGAGAGGGAGTGTGAGCTGGGGAGGGAGCAGAGGGAGAGGGACAAGCAGACTCCATGCTGAGCACATGGGGCTCCACCCCAGGATGAGAGATCATGACCTGAGCCAAAATCAAGAGGTAGACACTTAACCAACAGAACCACCCACATACCCCTAAGTTTCATGTAATTCTAATCAAATCTAATCCAATTCCAGTGAGTCCAAGCATAGCCAAGACAATCTGGAAAGTAAGGAATGACAGGGTTGATCTTAAAATAAGATTTCTTATAAAGCTGTAGTAATTACAATAGTCATATGCTTTGGGGATGAATAAATATACCAGGGGAACCGAGTAGAAAGCCCAGAAACAAACCCACATGTACATGGGAGCCAGATACTTTGCCAAAATAGGCAGCATTACTAACAAATCAGGGAGAAATTATATGTGATTCAATCAGTGGTCTTAAGACAATTAACTATCCCTATTAATATAAGATAAAGTTAGAGCCAAACTATAAAATCTTTAGAAGAAAACATAAAATATCTTCAAAACTCTCAGGAAAAAGATTGCTTAAACAAATAAAAAACACAAACCATAAAGAGAAAGATAAATAAATCTGACTACATTTTATACAC
>PISX010006612.1:0-96068 GCA_004024625.1 Mellivora capensis | reverse complement strand
TCTGCATGATGTGAGCTGAACCGGTTACTTCCCAGCCAGGTGGGCACCCACGGTGTAATTCCGGGCTCACATCATCCACCTAGAGATAGGGTCAGACCCCATGGGTTAGGGGCTCCCTCCACCCCACAGGGCTTCCCCCAACCCCCACCCCACCCCAGTGGCTAGTCACAAGTCTGGCTTGTCACCCGTGCTTCTGGTAGACTGACTGTACATCACAGGTTCCCCTGACACCCCACTCGGGTTCAATTAATTTGATATAGTGGCTCCCAGGACTCTGATAAACATTTATTTATATTTGCCCCTTTATTATAAGAGTATGGGAAGGATGCCAATGAGCAGCCAGATGGAAGGGTACACAGGGCAAGGTCTGGAGAAAGTCAGGCAGCTTCCTTGCTCTGTCCAAGTACCTGACTCTCCCAGCCTCTGTGTGTTCACCAGTCTGGAGGCTCTCGGAACCCTGTCCTTCTAGGCTTTTGGGGGGGGGTTGGGGGGGGCTTCATTATGTAGGGATGATTCTTTAAATCATTGGCCACTGGCAGTTGGTTCAACCTCCAGACCCTCTCCCCTCCCCCAGAGAGCAGCAGGCGGGACTGAAAGTTCCGACCCTCCAATCACATGGTTGTCCTTCCCCCCCCACCCCACCCCCAAAACAGCCCTCCTTCCTCCTTCCACAGGTTTCAAAAGTCGTTTCATTAACATAAGCCAGCTGTGGTTGGAAGGGGTTTCTTATCACTATCTCAACACCTGTATCCCAATACCTCATCCCATTCAGATGGTTTTAGGAGCACTGTGCCAGGAACAGGGATGAATATATTGCTTATTAGAAATGACCCTATCATAGAGGGTCCTCTCCATGAGATGTTCCGAATGATGAGAAGCTCCGAATGATGGGGAGTCCGCCAGGTGAAGTGAGGGAAGGGAGCTCCTGGCAGGTTGTGTTCTGAGCTGAGCCCAATGGAGGAGGCCGGAGGGGAGGCTGGAGGCATCTTGCCTTCCAGCTGTTCTTTGGAGTCCTGGCAATTCCCCCAGGCTCTGGGGAGCTTAGACCCGGGTCTGTACGGACATTCAGGCCCCCCCCCTCCCCGGTTCGCTGCATCCCTCCCTCCCTGCAGCCCCTCCCTCTCCCTCAAGCCTGAGAGAGTCCCCTTTTTCTGCCTCTCTGTTCTCTGCTGCCACTTCCTTCCAGGGGTTCCGTTCACCGGGTAGGGGTGGGGGGGTAGAGGGTGAGGAGGTGGGGGGTGGGGTGAGAGGGGTGCAGACTGGAAAGGGGACCCTGTGGGGAAACCGGTTACTCTCTTAAGTGATGCCCCTCCTCCTTTCAGTATCCTCGACTTTCCAGGGGAGGGGGTCGAACTGGCAGGTCCTTAAGCTGTGGGTGGATTATGGCTGCCCTTTCTGAAGGAGATATTCTTCTCAAGTCCACCTTTGTGCTCCTAGCTAGAGGTTAAGTTTCTATTTGTCAGCTTTAAAGGCGTTTTCAAAAGCTTTCCTAGCACTGTGTCCTGGGTGACAGGCATATTGTATATGGCTTACCTGCAGTAGGGAGGCAGGCTGAGCTGGATGATGGGGGCGGTGCTGGAACTGGATTAGGATGGGAATCAGCAGGAGGGTCTTTCCCTGGAGGTTCTGCTCCACAGAGCCAGGTGAAGGGACCCTGGGGTGGCCAGTGTGTGTCACCCACACACACGACATCCTTCCCAGCATGGAGCCCACCCCTTGCACAGCCTGGAGAAAGAGGTCTCAGTCCACAGAACAACGTGCGCAGGTGCGTGGGAAGCAGGTAGTTGTCCAGCCACATGGAAGGACGTGGTGCCCTGACTGGGCCCCGGAGCCCTCACTGACTGCCCCCCTCTGTTCCTCGGGCCCAGGCAGTGCCAAACAGCTTCTTGCAGGCAGGACCTGAGAGGGGTGCTGAAAGGAGACACCTGCAGCTAGGGGGAACCTACAGGAGACACCTTCGAGTTAGCAAAGAGTTCCACGGGTACGTCCCTGCCACCTTCCATGGGGTGAAGGAGACCACAGGTGGGCAGTCGTGGGCCATGCAGGCAGGAGTGTCATTGGAGTAATTTCTTTGGGCATCAAGATACTTTCCTCTTCTGGTGACACAGGCCCAGGACAAACTGAGAAAGAAAGAAAGAAAGAAAAAGAAAGGAAGGAAGGAGGGAAGGAAGGAAGGAAAGAAAAGAAAGAAAGAGGAAGGAAGGAAAGAAAGAAAGAAAGAAAGAAAGAAGAGAGAGAGAGGGGAAGGAAGGAAAGAAAGAAAGAAAGAAAGAAAGAGATAAAGGAGAGGGGGTGGAATTTACTGTTTCACATACAAAAAAGCCTACCAGCGGGGCCAACTTTGGGCTCAGCTGGATCTCAAACATTGTGCTCAAATCTTTTCCTCCTGCCCCCTCTCAAGCCTGCTTACCTTGCAGGGGCAGGAAGGAGTCTTCCCAGCAGCTCAGGCTTTCATCTGTTCAATCTCCTTTCCTGATGGGAAGAGAGAAACACTGAGACCTCCACTAAAATGCAGTAATAGGACCCTTGCTAAACGCACGCACACAGACAGAGAGAATAGGCTTAGCAGCAACAGCAAGAAACTGTAGGAAGCTGGACAGCAGGTTGGATGAGTAAGCAGTGATAGAGCAGCCTGAGAAGTCAGATTAAGTAAGGGGTTGGGCCTATAGCTCCTCTTCCCAGCCTCAGGATCAGAGTTCCTCCCCCAGGCAGCCCACCTGGATTTCCTCCACCATGGGAGTGACCAAGAGTGAGGGACCCTATGGGTTACTCCACAAGCCCTACCCTCTCCCTCAGAGTGTCCAACCCACTTCTTAGTCTCTATCTGACAGCCAAGGATTCCCAGACACCTGAGGAAGCCTTCCAACACGGCATGTGTTGATCAAGACAGATGAGGGGGAAAGGCAAATTGGGGCAAACCAGAGCAGTGCAGGAGAGAAGAAAATTTCTAATAAAACTAGGCTACTGGTATCCTCAGAGAGGTGAGAGAAGATTTTACATCTATGAGAAAAGAACAGAGCTTCATACATTTAAAAAACCTTCAAAGGAAAAAAATACCTCCTAGAAATTAAAAACATAGCAACAGAAATAACCAATAGAAGGTGTGGAATACAAAACTGAGAAAGTAGAGTGATATTTTTTTAATGGGAAACAGGAGAGAAAGGGTAAAAAATTGGAGGACAAGTCCAGGAGGTCCAACATGAGTACTAAGAGCCCCCCCCCCAAAAAAAGAAAGGAAGTCTTCAGTGAAATCACTTAATTAAATGTCCCAGCATTGAAGGGCATGTGCTCCACACAAGGGATGGGAATGACCCATAGCAAGGTGCATCGTTGTGAACGTTCAGGACACTTAGGACTGGGGTGAGCAACCATCTCGGTTTGCTTGGGGCTGAGGGGTTTCTTAGGATATGAATTTTCAGTGCTGCAACGAGGATGGTCCTGGGAAAGCCAGAATGGCTGGTCACTCTACGAGGATCCAAAAACAAAACAAAACAAAAACAAAAACAAAACCCTACAAAGCTCACAGAGAAGCCAGAAGACAATTTCTTCAAAAATCTGGAGAAAAGTGATTTCTAATTTAGAATTCTATACCCTGATGAGCTTTCGATCATATCAGCAAGTGTGATGGTAAAGTGAGATCATATCCAACATGTAAGGTCTCAAAAATATTTTCCTAAGCACCTCTTCTCAAGAAGCTATTGGAGAACATGCTCCATCAAAATGAAATGAGGAGACAAGGTACAGAAAGAAGCAGACCCAACACAGGAGATGAGGAGGGAATCCCTTGGAGGATGAGGGAGTGCTCCCAGGATGGCAGCTCTTCAACAGATGTGGAGAGAACTGAGCCATCCCACAGGGGTGTGACCCCAGAAACAGCTGGGCATCATGAAGACCCCCCCCCCACTTCCATCGGGCCATCTTCTTAAACCAAGGACAGAACGCCCAGGACAGCTTGGCCCAAATTCTCATGAGGATTTGGCTTGTCTTGACCACGTGCTCCTGAGGGTCTCTCCCCTGATGCTCTGCTGAGCGCATGCGTGTCCCTCACAGAAGTTCTCAGCTTTTCCCTGAGAGCAGAAGGCAGCCTCTTCCCTCTGGCTGTACTTCTGCCGCATGTCCAGTGCCCGGTCCACACCTCAGTCTTGCTAAGTGTCCAGCGTGAAGAGCCCCATATTGCCCAAGCCTCACTCGTGACCTTGCTTGCAACTTCCCCAGAAGGGGACTTGTCAGCTCCCAGGGAAGGGGAAGTCAGACCACAACCTGACCCAGAGAGTGTTCTTCTCACCTCCTCCTGGACCCTCTGTCCAGTGTGTCTGCCCTCTGTTTTTCAAGACTAGGTGGTGTATTATCTGGGATAGATACACAGGTGGAACTATAATAAAAAGCAAGGAGATAATTAGCACAAAAGGATGGTCATCACCTAGAGCTGAGGGTTGAGAAGTCAGCTTGGTACTGAGAGTGCTTTTAGGGTACTGATAATACTTTTTATGTTAGCCTGGGTATCAGTTCACGGATGTTCATTTAGTTATAATAATAAAAAAATATTATTATTTAAATTATAGATGTGTTTATAGACTCTTTTGTGTTTAATTCTTCTAAAAGTGTAGAGGGGGAAAAGTATCAAGGGAACATTTCTCTGGGGTGATCTCCCAACAAGGTTCAGGATTTACTCTGATTGGATAACCTGGGTCCCTGTTCAGGGGCAGGAGGATGGGGTGCTGCCCTGTCACTGGCCAGGACCCAGTTAGCCCCCACCCCCACTCTAATCAGGGTTCCAGCTAGTGGGGAGAAGGGGTTCCAGGAAGTCAGAAAGCATGATGGTTGGGAGCCAAAAACAAAACCCCCTCCCCGTGGTTCGGGGAGCAACTGGGTGATATATTTTAATTCCTTGAAAAGACTGGCATCCTTCAGCCCAATGCCTCTCCTTAGAGAAGCGTGTCCTCAGGGAATAATTAAGGGTGGAGACCAAGAGTGAGGGACCATACGGGTTATGGAGCAGAAGGGAGCCTGACATTTCCCTCTTCGAAAAGCTCAATTTTCAGTTACCGGGCTGGGTTGGGTCTTGGTGCCATCAACCTGCACTTGGCAGACTGGCTGTGAGCTGGGCCCTGAGCTCTCGGAAACTGGAGCTTCCTGAGAAGATCTAAAAGCAGCAGGCTCTGTCAGCAGGAGCTGAGGGCCATATGGCGCATAAAAATAACTCAGGCCAGCCAGTCCCCCCGCTCTCTCCATCAGGCCAAGTCTGTCAGGTGGCCTCCTAAAGGAAAGGCCAGGTGTATTCCCAGCCCAGGCAAGCAGAACCCCTGGGCTCAGGCCTGGGGGAGGCCCAAGTGCCTTGAGAGCATCTTTTCAGACACTAGGGAACAGAGAGGAGCCTTTCACGGGACCTGAAATGGAATGAGAGGAGTGTTTCAGCCCCAGGCTTTGTCAAGGAGGGAGAAGTGGAAGACTACAGCATTTTGGGGCTCTGGACAAGGTGTTGTCACTGCTCAGAGCAGCAGGGCAAAAGTTGGCATGGTCTAGGGCCCTACCCAGGGTGGCCTGGGAGAGTTGAGAAGACCTTGCCTATAGGCTAAGGTCTCCTTTTCAGCTGAGTCCATTAGGGGCTGCTCAGCGGGCTCCCTGCCTCCTGAAAGCCAGGCCGTGTCGGGGTTCCTGGTATTCAGGTTGCGCTCCCCAAGCCCCTGGTTCCTGAGCCCAGGTCCCTGGCTGGATCTCCAGACCACATCTATCTCCCACTTAGCCTTTGCCAGTTTCCCCTCCCAGGGCCAGGGCCAGAGCCAGGGCCAGGAGCTGGGCCTGGTGTCAGGAGCCCAAGGGTCTGGAGTACTAATCACCAGCTGCGAACTTGCACACACCACTTTACCTTTTAGGGTGTAGGCTTTCTCATTTGTGGAGTGGGCAATCATTCCCATATGGTTGTGTTAAGGATTCAGTGACATGTGAAAACAAAAGACACATAAAGCAAGACACATGTTTGCTCTTGAACCGAAACCTCAGGGGCATGGAAACTGCCTGGGTCAGGTGGCACAGGTGGTCTTTCATCCAAGACCCTTCCCTGAGTTCAGCTCCCACCACCCTCCAAGGGTATAGGGAATGTCCTGTTCCTGCAGAAGCAGTCTCAAGCACAGATGCCTATTTGGCTCTTTTAATGATGTGGCTGACGCTCCCGCCCCCTACCTGGGGAGCAAGTCTGGTGCAGACCCTGCAAGGAAACCTATAATTCAGACTTCTCAGAGCTTCTGCAGCCTCTGCACAGATTTCCCAGATAAAAGCAGAACTGAACAAGGCTGAAACATGGGCTCTGAGGAGAACCAGCAGGACTGGAGTAGGCACTCATTCTCATGATGGGGAAAGGAAAAGACCTGGGGTTTTCAGGACACACACACATAGACCTAGGAGCTGTGTGGCTCCAACTCCTCCCAAAACACTGCAGTGGGACTAGGAACATCACCCTAGAAGGGCTCTCGGCTCAACCCTCACAGCACACCTGACCTGATAGAAAGAGGAAACAGTGTAAGATGCTTATTCTCACCAGCATTATACTCTGTTTGACCTGAAAAGTTCCGTCCAATGCATTATGACAAGAAAAGTGTGTGAGGTTTAACTACCAGAAAGGAAGAGATTAAATCACTATTAATTGTAGACTAAATTGTCTTCTGGAAAAACAAGACTGTCAGAACTAATGAGATCTAAAAATCCAATAGCAATGTCCAGTTAAAGATACAATGGGAAGAGAATGGTATTGGCAAAGACAGTGAAGCAGGAAGCACCAAGACTCCACCACGAGCTAGACGGCTGAACTGGCAGAGTCCATCTGATGTAACTATCTTAGAACTCTGAGCCTATTCAAAGACTTTCAGCTTCAAAGGAAGGCTTGGAAAGTTTCAGTTCATTTGGTCAGTTTAAGCTCTTAACACAGGAGCAGCTACCCGTCTTCCACCCCCAGCCTCTAGGCAACAGCCATGCACGTGTTCCTGGAGTAGCTTACCCACAGCTGTGGGAGCCACAGTGGGCAATAAGCACCTCGTCCTGCAAATACTGGGGAATGTATGTTCTGATTGCTTGTTGCTGTTTCTGGTCACAGAGGTGCAGATAGAGAGGCAGGACACCATTGTTGCAGTCTATACTGGCTGAAGAGGATTCCAGGGGATTTAAAAAGCCAGAGCCTGTTACTCCCTCCCCACACACACACACCCCTTCATTCTTCCCTTTTTCCTCTTTTGGGGGCAAGACATTTAAGGATTAGGATATTCAAAAGCAACCACGTATACAAAGGAAGTTAGAAAGTTACTGCATATGCCCAGAGAAAGGTATAGGCTCAGAGAAGACTCAAAGGACCTTAAATTTGTACCTCAGTGTGATCCTGGCATAGAAGCACCCTACAACAATTGGAAAGAAAGAAAGAAAGAGAGGTGCCTGGGTGGCTCAGTTGGTTAAGCAACTGCCTTGGGCTCGGGTCATGATCCCGGGGTCCTGGGATTGAGTTCCACATCAGGCTCCCTGCTCCTTGGAGAGTCTGCTTCTCCCTCTGACTTCCTCCCCTCTCATGCTCTCTCTCACTGTCTCTCTCTCAAATAAATAAATAAAATCTTTTTAAAAAATAAAAATTAAAAAAAAAGACCTGCAGAAATCTGATTTCTAGAGTTACCACGTTATAAGATTCAAACATTCCATTTTCAACAAAAGCAACAACAGATCACAAGACCTGCAAAGAAAGAGAAAGGTATGGACTGTTCAGGGGGTGGGGAAAATTAATCAGAGAAGCCATCCCTAAGAAATAGGAGATGATGAACTGATTAGGCCAAGGTTTTAAGACAACTGTCTCATTCAGAGAGCTAAAGTTAAAGGTGGATAGTCAAGAAAACTATGTATGAGCAAAATAGAAATATCAATAAAGAGATAAAAAAAAACATTTAAAAATAACCCAAAAGAAATTTTTAGAGCAGAAAAATACAATACCTGAAATGAGAAATTCACTAGAAGTTTCCAAAAGCTGATTTGAGCAGACAGAAAAATCAGTGAACTTGAAGATAAGACAATTGAAATGATTGATCCTGAGGGACAGGGGGAAAATGATTGGGAAAAAAAATAACAGAACGTAAGGGAAGTGTGGGACACCATTAAGCAGACCAACATACATGTTGCGAGAGTCCCAGAAAGAGAACAGAGAGAAGGGGCAGAGAGGTTATTTGAAGAAATAATAGCTGAAAACTTCTCAAAGTTGATAAAATACGTGAATATAAGCATACAAAAAGGTCAGCAAATTCCAAGTAGGATAAACTCAAAGAAACCCACACTGAAACATATTATAATCAAACTGTTGAAAGACAGAAACTTGAAAACAACAAGAGAAAAGTGACTTGTCACATACAAGGAATCCTCAATAATATTATCAGCAGATTTCTTATCAGAAACCTTGAGGCCAGAAGGCAATGGGTTAATATAATCAAAAGTGTCAAAAGTAAAAAATTGTCAACCAAGAACCCTATATGCAGCAAACCTATACTTCAAGAATGAGGGAGAAATTAAGACATTCTCAAATAACATCATTCTTGGTGATGAAAGACTGAAGGTTTTTCCACTAAGCTCAGGAACAACACAAGGATGTCCACTTTTGCCACTGCTATCCAACAAAGTACAAGAAGTTCTAGCCAGCACAAGAATAAATAAATAAAGCCACTCAAATCATAAAGGTGGGAGTAAAATTAGTTCTTTGCACATGATATGATCTTACATATAGAAAACCCTAAATGCATACACTGTCACACACACACACACATCCCTATTGAACTAATTAACATTCATTCAGCAAAATTGCAGGATACAAAATCAACATCGTAAAAAGCAGTTGTGTTTCTGCACACTAACAATGAACAATCAAAAAAGGAAATTAAGAAAGCAATCCCTCTTACAAAAGAATCACAAAGAATAGACTTAGGAGCTTGTAGTTAGGAATCAACTCAGCCCAGGAAATGAAAGACTTACATGGTGAAAAGTATAAAACATGGAAATGAGAGAAATGAGAAATGAGAAAAGATGCAAATAAATGGAAAGACACCATGTATTCGTGGGTTGGAAGGCTTAATATTGTTAAGATGTCAATATTATCCAAAGCAATCTACAAATTTCATGCAATCTCTATCAAAATTCCAATGTGTTTTTGCAGAAATAGAAGCATCCATCCTGAAATTCATACGGCATTTCAAAAGGACCCTGAACAGCCACAGCAATCTTGGAAAAGAACAAAGTTGGAGGGACTGCACTTTCTGGTTCACGACAGAGCTACAGTAATCAAAACAGTGTGGTCCTGGCATAAAGACAGGGATATGGGCCAATGGAATGGAATAAAGAGCCCAGAAACAAATCCCTGTGTATTGAGTCAAATGATTTTTCAACAAGAGTGCCAAGACCAGGGACGCCTGGGTGGCTCAGTTGGTTAAGCGGCTGCCTTCGGCTCAGGTCATGATCCTAGCGTCCTGGGATCGAGTCCCGCATCGGGCTCCTTGCTCGGCAGGGAGCCGGCTTCTCCCTCTGCCTCTGTCTGCCTCTGCTCACTCTCTCTCTCTCTCTCTCTGACAAAAAAATAAATTAAAAAAAAATCTTTAAAAAAAAGAGTGCCAAGACCATTCAGTGGAAAAAGGACTATCTTTTCAACAAATGGTGCTGGGAAAACTGGATATCCACAGGTAAGATAGTGAAGTTGGACCCTTACCTAACATGGCATACACAAAAATTCAATCGAAACAGATTAAAGACCTAAAAGTAAGACCACACACTATAAAATTTCTGGAGGACAACAAAGCTTCATGATCTCGGTCAGTTCAACAATGAACCAAGGGTCTGCGTAGACATTTCTCTGAAGGTTATATATACAAGTGGCCAAAGAGCACGAGAAGATGCCCACCATCCCCAGTCATGAGCAAAATACAAAATCAGAATCGAGGTTCACAATGAGATGTCCCCTCACACCCTGATGGATGGCTGCTATCAAAAATACAAAAAACAAAATGAAACGAAAAACAAAAACAAAACAGTGTTGGCGTGGGTGTAGAGCAATTGGAACCCTTTTCCATTGCCAGTAGGAGTGAGAAGCAGCGAGAGAGCAGCTAGTGTGGACAAGGGTATGACAAAGGCTGAAACTACTCAAATTCCCACTGGCAGATGGGGGACATGTGGCACATGGGGGTATGTGAGTTTGTCCATATATATATATATGTGTATATATATATATGCTATATGATTCAGCCTTTAAAAAAAAAAAGGAAGGACATTCTGACCCACGCTACAGCATGTGTGAACCTTGAGGACATGATGTGAAGTGAAATAAGCCAGTCCCAAAAGGACAAACACCCTATGGTTCTGCTCATACAGGTGCCTAGAACAGTCACAGTCCTAGAGACAGGAAGTGGAACGGGCTTGTCAGGTTGGGGGGAGGGGAGGACGAGGTGTGATTGCTGAATGGATGTGGGGTTTGAGTTGGAGAAGATGAAAAGGGTTTGGAGATGGGGAGTGGTGACATTTGCACAACCATGGGAGCATGCTTGGTGCCACTGGAAGTATAGCCTTGAAACGGTTAAAATGGTAAATTTCACATTAAGCATTATTTCCCAGAATTTTTAAAAAGGAGGTAATGGGAGAGGGGTGATGGGATGAGAATGTATAAATGTGTAAGATTCTGCTATCTACTTAGGGGAGGGCGGAAGGCTCCGACTGGGCATTGTGGGCTTACGTTAGCCTGCAAGGCTAAATTGGCAGTCAGTGATAGCTGCTCTTAGGAGCTGCCACTCTGCGGCTGGAGGTTCACGGTAGAGGGCCGTCCAGGCCACAGCCAGCTTGCAAACCCTGGTAAATCGAGGGACTCCAGGGGACAAGTCTTTTTGGCCCAGAGCACCATTAGCAGTTGGAATGATGACATGTGTCATGGTTCCAGACCCTGCGGATAGCATAGGCCCTTGGAGAGGACTCAGTGGTCTTGGTGGTCCCGTCTTCTCCATGGCAGGCACTGTGCTGGGTGCTTTGTGCACTTAATCTCGGGGCTCCTCTCCAGAAATGGAAGAGGAGGGGTTCTTCTTCCCATTCTCAGCATGTGAAGGCACTTGAAAAGCCCAGGAGACTCTTCACACTGCAAAGGGTCATCCTCTGACTCTCTCCCTTCCACCAGGCCTGGTCCAGCGCCCAGCTGGGCACGGATGCCTGGGAGCCCATCTCCTCTCCAGCCCCCAGGACATGCTTTGCTGACCAGCCAGGTGCTTTTCTTCCATAGGTTCTATATGGCTTTCTGTTCTTTGCAGTTTTTTAGAATGCCAACCAGCACTACCGGGGACTATGACAGCAGAGCGGGGGTTGGAGACTGGCCACCTGGGAGCTAGAGATGTTGTTTCTAAATATGCTCTTGTCCCATGCTGTGGCCCCTATGGTGGCTTTTTTTTCTTTTTAATAAGTTGAATTGCCATCTTTAAAATCAGGGGGGAGCCTGTGTGGCTCAGTGGGTAAAGCCTCTGCCTTCGGTTCAGGTCATGATCTCAGGGTCCTGGGATCGAGCCCCACATCGGGTTCTCTGCTCAGCTGGGAGCCTGCTTCCCTCTCTCTCTCTGCCTGCCTCTCTGCCTACTTGTGATCTCTCTCTGTCTCAAATAAATAAATAAAATATTAAAATAAACAAATAAGTAAGTAAAATCAGGGTCCTTGGGGCACCTGGGTGGCTCCGTCAGTTGAACATCTGACTCTTGATTTCAGCTCAGGTCACGACCTCAGGGTTGTGAGATTGAGCCCTACATTGGGCTCCTGTGTGTGGAGCCTGCTTGAGATTCTCTCTCTTCCTCTCCCTCTGCTCCCTCCTCTAAGAAAAAGAAAATAATAAATAAATAAAATCAGGATACCAAGCATACAAGTCAGGAGTCCTGGCATTCCTTAAATGTGGAAGGTCTGAGCATGTGGTCAGCACCCCCAGGAGTCCAGTGGACTTTTGTTTTGTGGCCACAGCTCTGGCCTCTCTCTGATGGACCTCACCCTGGGGGAACCTCGGGGCCCTTGCCAGCCTCTTGCTGGGTGTTTTTGTGTTGTCCAGTAAAGAGGAAAGTTAGATATTTGGGGTGCACACCTCTCTGTCAAACGTTGGGGAATGAAAGAAAGGTTATCCTCTAGGTCTGTACGTTCCCTGTAATTCCATCTGGTCCAACACTTGTCCCTGCAGACATTTCCCCCTGTGTCCCATACAGGAGTTAGGCTTAGGCCACATAGTCCCAAGAAGTTGTCCAGTACTAGACTCCGACAGCAGGTGGGCTCTGGGCCTGACAGCACAAATCCCCAGAAGGAAGGGTACCCACCCGCAGGGTGGCATCCCTGGGGGGTGGGAGTGGCGCATGCCTCCAACACAGATGCAATGCAGACTGGCCCCCTCGTTACTGCTAACTGTAGCGGGAGCCCCAGGACCTCCAGATGCTGGGCCTGGAGACCCAAACGCGAGGAGACCTGTGCGCCTCCGGGAGGCGGCTGGTCAGCGGGAGCAGGGGACGTGAGCAGGGAAACTGAGGCAGAAGCTTATGCCTGGGGTGGGGGGCAGCTGTGACTCAAGCCAAGCCCTCCCAGGCCTGCCTCCTCAGGTCATGCCCCCTTCAGCTGCGTATTTCAGGGTGGCAGCATCTGATTGGCCCGGCCTGGCCTAGTGCCCACCCCTTGGCCAGATGTGGGTGGAGCCTTCCTGACATCTCAGCACCTCGGTCAGTATTCAGTCAGTATTCATCGGAAGGCGTGGTTATTGGGGGAACACCTGCAAAGCTTGGTGTTCTGGCTGGGAGGAAAGGAAATGGATGCCAGGAGGCAGACCCAACAGATGGAGGCACCATGGGGAGGGACTTGGGTCCGGAGCCAGGATCTGAGCTAGGAAGGAGAGTTGGCACCCAGGGATGGTGTCCACGGGCCAAACACAATGTGTGGGAGGGCTGGCTTGTCCCAGGAGGGGCCGAGTTGACTCTCCATCACCAGCCAGCACATGCTTCTCTCCTCAGGCCCTGGGCACCGCTGGTCACACTTCCCAAGTCTGCCCACATGCCCTGGAGTCTGCTCCCGGGACGCCAACTTCAGGGCTCAGCTGGGCTGGTAGACAGGAACGGGGCCTGTCCTCAAACACAAACGGGGCCTGTCCTCAGACACACCTGTCCTCAAGACCCAGCTCGGCCAAGTACTCAGCGCGCAAGCTGGGCACCCGCCTTTCTCTGCGGGCCTTCCTCTACCTCATCTGAAGGATGGGAGGGCTATGGGTTGAGATGAGAGGTGAGCTTTCGGGGCCAGGCCCCCGAAAGGGCTTTTCCCACTGGAAGGCCTGCCCCTTGGCCCCATCGCCCTATGCAGCGGTGTCATCTCGGGCTCTTCTCTTGTCACCTGCCCCGCTGAGTCACTTGAACACCCACACCTTGACTGAGCACCCACTCTGTATGTTCCAGGCAGGGGCCGAACCCTGGGGTGCAGCAGTGAGTGAGCCGGGCTCAGGGACCCCAGCGAGGGAGAGAGCTTCTGAGTGCCGCACATGTTCTGGGATCGTGCCTGGGCCCTCCAGCTTGAACCAGGCCCACCCTTGAACTAATCGTCTATGTGGCCACGGGCAGGGACAATCTGTGAATTGTCTAAGCCATGCCCAAAACAACCTTCCCTGGGGGTAGGAGTGGAAAGAGTCAGTCCCTAAGTGGCTTGGACCAAGAGTGGAGGAGGGTTGGTTGCTGAGGGATGCCCTGCTGGGGGTAGGAATCCCCCCCTACCAGGAAGTGATTGATCACTGGGCTTGGATGGGCACCAAAGCTCCTGGAGGAAGCAGAACTCACCCAGCCAGGAGCCCAGAGGACCAGCAGGCCCCCAGTCTGGGTGTGCCTAACTACTCCTTTTACTGCAGACAGGCATGCCCCGGACCCTGAGCACCTCCGACATGGTCACCCCTGGCAGCCTTGGCCCACCCCCCACCGAGCCCACGGATGGCGAGCAGACTGGACAGCCCCTCCTGGATGGGGCTCCCTCGTCAGCCTCCCTGGACACCCTGATCCAGCACCTGGTGCCCACGACCGACTACTACCCCGAGGTGGGTTACCCACCCAGTGGGGAGGAGGGCCATCAGAGCGGGCACCCTTCTACCACGCATGGGGGAGATGCTAGGGCTGGGGCTGGTCTTGGACCAGAGGGCACAGCCCTGTCATGCCCTTGTGAGCACATGTTGCCTTTCTCTGTGTCCCTTTCAGAAAGCCTACATCTTCACCTTCCTCCTAAGCTCCCGCCTCTTCATCGAGCCCCGGGAGCTCCTGGCCCGGGTCTGCCACCTGTGTATTGAGCAGCAGCAGCTGGACCAGCCAGTGCTGGACAAGGTGAGGGGCAGAACAGGGACCCTCTTGTGTACAGATACTCCCCTGACACGTCCTCATGCATCCACCTCTTGGAGTGGCAGTAATGGTCCCCATTCTCCTGGGCAGGAGCCCGCAGGTGTTTCTGACTTGTCTGGGGCTCAAAGCTAGAAGGGACGGAGTCGGAACCTCTAATCACGTGCCGTTTCCACTGCCATGTGGGAGCCCCTGAGCTCACGGCGCCCGGGACCCCAGAGCCACATCAGTAGGACCCTTGCCATCTGGGATGGCCCTGCGCCATCTGCCCTCAGCAAACTCCATTCCACCGTCCCTTCCTCTGTGAGGTGCACTGATGCCCTAGCCTTCCTCTGTCTCGGCAAGATCCCGCGGGCTGTGACTCTCTACAGGTGTGTCCATTGGGCTCCGTTGTTACGGCAATAGAAGCCCATCTACAACTGGCCCAAGCAAAGGGACTTTCGTTGGCTCACAGAACTGCAAAGTCGCCAAGTACCACTGGCTCCCGAAGCTCAAACGAGCCCCATGGAAACAGGGTCTTTCTCCCTCCGACCCTCTGCTCCGTTTTCCTCGAGGTCAGCCTCACCCTCACTCCGGCAGGTTCTCCCTGACCGGTGACAGGTGGCCTCTGCCACTCCAGGCTCACCATCTACTCTTCCCAATTCCAGTGGAAACAGCAAGCCACCTTCTAAATAGGTCCCAAGGAAAGTCCCGAGCTCAGTGGTTTAGCTTGGGCGACATGCCCATCCGTGAGCCAGTCACTGTGCAAGATGAGGGGTGTGCCATGTTCTCATTGGCCAGCACTGATCTGGACCCCTGCCAGGGGGCCTGAGGCGCAGTAAGCTGACCCCTGAACCCCAAGGGCTGGGATTGAGGGGGACGGAAACCCCCAAAGCAAACTGAGATGTTATCACCATAGAGAGGGAGACGCGATGCCCAGCAGGCAAAAACAACAGAGGCTCCTGCCCCAAATGTGCGTCTGTCCCCCTTTGTTCCCCTGTGGTCAAGCCCCCATCCCTGGGTGGCCTCCGTTTGACCTGACACAGAGAAGGCACCAGGCATACCTCCTCTGGCCACCAGGGGCGCTGCCGGGATACCGACCCCAGCGGGGCGTGTGCAGCAGGGGCTGATGGGGCGGCGCCTCTAGGCACCAGTCACCGGGTGCGGACGCGCGGTGGCTTCCCTTGCAGGCCCGGGTCCGGAAGTTCGGCCCCAAACTGCTCCAGCTGTTGGCCGAATGGACGGAGACGTTCCCGCGGGACTTCCAGGAGGAGTCGACCATCGGGCACCTGAAGGACGTGATGGGCCGCATCGCCCCCTGTGACGAGGTAGGCAAGCCTAGTGCAAGGGGTGCACCCTGTCTGCGCCCCTGCGCCTGGGACCGCAGCCTGTTCCTGGGGCCAACCTCAGGGCCCTCGTGTGTACCCGCAGCCCTTCTCAGATTAGCGCCTTTCCACCCTATCGGGAAGTAAGGCCCTGCCGAGCAGGCAGGGAAACCAGGCCTGTAGCTCCAGGTCTGGTCTCTTGACCCCTCTCCTGCCCTGCACTCATGCATGGCATCAGATGCATCAGGCCAAGGAAGGACCCACTCGGGCTCTCGCAACAGGGCCCTTGGTCAGTGACCCCTCGGGCTGGCCCGGAGGGCCCTGCTTAGGGCAGAAAAGGAAACAGCCCCCCTTCCTCTCATACCCCCTCCCCCATCCTCCACTGTGGCTAAAACCACATAGCAAAGTAAAGGCAACCCTTGTGACTTGGAAGGCAGCCAGTGGGGTGGGCATCAGGTACCCCACTCCCTGCCCCGTTCTCCCAGCTGCATTACTCTGGGGAAGGCTCTTCAAGGTAAAAGGAGAACAGATCCCCACCTCTCAGGACCAGGGTCAGAATACAGAGAAGGACCCCACAGAGGGGAGGGAGGTCTCCTGGTACACTTAGAAGGGACAGGTTTATCGGAATCTCCAGGATGATTCTGTGGCCGGCACTGATGCTGCTTTCCCTAGGAGAGAGCATTGCGGGGAATGCAGATCAGTTTCCCTGGTAGGAGGCTGAATGTGGCAAGCTGGTAAGCTAGTCATGGGCCTCAAAGTGGGTCTGGACATGGCAGAGCCCAGTGCTTGTGAAACAAAGGGAAACTGTGAAGGCAGGATGGCAACAGGGAGCCATAAAGCGGAGAGGGAGACTTTGCCTGTGGGCCACATCACATGGCAGGCAAGTGACTTAGCCGCTCTGAGGGCTCGGTGAGATTGAGGGTCATCTCTCCCTGCTCCTCTTCCTCTTCCTCCCCCTCTGCATCTCCTAATCCACCTGGGGATCCTGGCTCTTGGCTTAGGATGCAGCAGGAAATGGGGTCAGAGAAGGCTCTATGATTGCATGAATCAGGAGGGGTGAGTAGAAGCAGGGAGGGAGATGCTGGCTGGCCAGATAGATATAGAGTTGGCTACCTTGATGAATGGGTGGAGGAGGGATGATAGATGTTAGGTATTCTGATAGGCAGATGGATTTTTGGTGTCAATGGTTGTGGAAAGATTGATGGGTAGGTGGGGTGGTGGATAAATAGACATACGGGAGGATTAGAGGGTGGGTAGGTGGATGGATGAATGTGGATGGTTGGATGGGTGAGTGAGTGGTTGGGTATAAGAATGGATGGGTGGATGAATGGATGGATAGATGGGTGGGTGGTTGAGAGGATGGATGAATAAGGATGGATGGGTGGGTGAATGGATGAGTGACTAGGGAGGGATGGATAGATGAGTGGATAGAAGAATGGATGGATGGATGGATGGGTGGATGGATGGATGGATGATGGGTAGATGAATGGACGAGTGGGTGGATGGGTGGGTGGAGGGATGGATAAGTAAGTGGATGAGTGAGTGGCAAACATTAGGAAGAAAAAGGAAGGATAGATGAGTGAATTGATGGATCTGAAGGTGGGGACTGTATAAAAGGGGAGATGGGCAATAGCAGAGGGGTGGATGCATGGATGGTTGGATGGAGTGGAGTTGGGTTCTCAGGGGGAGGGGAGCCCAGTCTCCTGCTTCAGCACCTTCTCCCCAGGAGGTCTCCAGCAGAATGAGATCCGAACCACTGACAAGACAGAATCATCCTCCCTTGTCAAGCCTGCCTCTGCCATTGGCAAAGCCATTTCCTGTCCTTTCAACTGCTGTGGTGGGGATGGTGTAAGTCCTGGGCTGGTTTCTGAGGGAAACCGAGCTTCCTCGCCAACCTCCTGAGAAGCTGTCAGGCCTACCATCAGGGCCGTGCTGGGAAATCTTTTCTCACCGCCCCATGGATGAGAAATGAGTGAGGCCTAGGAATGACTGTTGAGAGCTGCCATCCCCCAGGTGTGGGGTTTTGGAGCAGACGTAATTCACCTGAGGCATTCTCATTCCTTACCTTGGGATCCAGTTAGGTGTGCTGAGCGGTGTGGGCCAAAATGGGGGTGCTCCCTTGTGTCTTTGAGATCCCCAAGTTGTCCTTGCCCAGAAAGCACCCACTCCAAAGGGCATGTCCTCTGGGTGCTGCCTCCCTTCCCCCTGAAGGCTGGAGGTAGACCATGGGCTGCTCCCCTCCCAACACAGAGCACAAGGGCTCAGCCTGGAAAGGAGCTGGTGACCGGTCTGATCAGTCAGGGCCACTGTAGGACTCAGAGCATGGGGTCCAGGTCAGAGCACCTGAGCCCACTCAGACCCCGACTCAGAAACCACAGCTGTGTGACCTCGGGCAAGGCGCTTCCCCTCTCTGAGCTTTAGTCTCCTCATCAGCAAAACAGGATAATCATCACCGTCAGACAAATTTGTAGCAAAGAGTCCTGGCAGTCATGTGTGTTCTTACCTCAGCGCTTGGTCAGTGTGAGCTGTGATGGGGAACAAATTATTTCCAGAATTCAGGTTGAGCCCTCACCTGGTGAGGGAGGGTGATAAGGGCTGCGAGATAACAGTGGGGCTGGGGGAAGGAGAGGACACAGCACATGGCCAGGGGCAAGGGGGCTTCGCCATCAGAGGGCTGGGAAAGGTGACACTGCCCCCTTACCCGCTGCTCCCTGTCCCTAACCCTCTTGATCTCCCGACACTGCCCCCTTACCTGCTGCTCCCTGTCCCTAACCCTCTTGATCTCCCAGCACAGCCCTCCACCTCTCAGCATCTGGGAACAAAAGGCCTGAGAGGAGCTGAGAAGGCCCTTCTCCATGACTGAACAGGGCCACTGCATTGAGGACACCTGCTCGGGGCCACCCCATGCTAGGCAGGGGACCTGCTGTGGAGGGGCTGTCCATAGGTTGGACTCAGCAGTGTTGGCTCAGGGAGGCCAGTGCCGAGGCTGAGGGGGGAAGCTGAGGGAGGCCCCAAGGTCACAGCTGCAGTATAGGGCGGCTGCAGAAGAAGCTGATACCACGGGCCCTCCCCAGGGATGGCCTTGCTTTCCCATTTCCACAACTATCCGCTGGGCTGACCCTACTGCCCTCGGAGGCTCCCCCACGCAGCCCCCTGAGGGCCCAGCGGGTGGGAAGCTAATACAGAAAACAAAGTGGTGTCTACCTGCGCAGGCGGGGCTAAGCCCTTTGCAAGGCACCCTGGGCTGGCTCAGGTGGGATTTTCAAGAACTCCAAAGGACAGAGGTCCTTGACTGTCCAGCCAGAAATGAGTTCTAACCACGAATGGCCAGGAGGCACCTGGGGAGCCACAGTCTTCACCTTGGACGACCTCTCTACTTGAAACCCAGCTCTGCGTACCTGGCAGGTGGCTCTGGAATCGGATGGCGTTGCCAGGCTAAGAGGGGTGGAGCTCTGCTGTGCTTGGTGTCCCCCGTGCTCTGGAGCGTGCATTCCTGACAGGGACAAGGGACAGCCTCAGCATCCTCAGATGGGTCGGCTCAGACGTACCTAGATCTCTCAGCCTCTATCCACAAGGGCGTAGGACTCGTGAGAAAATGAGAGAGAAACCAGCACACACCATCCCCCTATTCAAAATGGGGTACAGAAGATTCGGGAAAGAACCAACAGATGAGCTTGAGGTCAATACAGTCGGGTAAATTCTGAAGGAATTCGCAAGCAGAAAATGATCATCATTGGGAGTGAATATATCGGTTCAGAGGAAACAAGTCTTCCAAAATCATCTGCGTATTTTTAAAATAGGGTAAGTCCGTGGTTCTTTCAGACTCTAGGCACAGACACTCTGTGCCCTTGACTTCAGGAGGGCTCCGCAGTCTACACTGGTGAGGCAGGCCAGCTAGAACCAGGGAAAGGCCACGTTCATCCAGTCGGTACATCGTGTCCATGAGCCCCTCCCAGGTCCTTCATGCTGGGGACGAGCAGACGGTGACCTGGTGTAATCTGTGTGTGGCTGGTAGAGCAGAGAGAGGAGATGCACAATCACTTGATCGAGGCCTGGCCAAGGTGGGAAGGAAGCCCAGTGAGTGCTCTGAGGTCGCAACCCTGAGAAGAACACAGAAGAGAGAGAGGGCTGCACAGGCCCTCCCGGGGTCACCCCTTGGGGTGAGAGCCAGGGGAAGGGGCTAAAGGGATGGAGGAGTGGCCTGGGTCTGGAACACTGAGAAGGGGGACAGACGCCATGTGGAGGCCATTGAGTGTGGCCAGAGCTAACCTCTGGACCCCTGAGCCCCACGGGACTTCTGTCTTTGCAAAGGCACTGGGGTATTTAAAGGAAGGGGGATGCAGAGGTTAGACATGCATTTTCAACAGAGGTCTCTGGCTGTGGAGTGGAGTGGAGAGAGCCCGGCAGGGATGCAGGGGGCCCTCCAAGGGCCTGCAGCAGAGACAAAGCGTGCAGATTGCAGAAAGCAAAATCAGGAGGGTCGGCGATGGTCAGGAGGGCTGTGTAGGAGATGGTGCTTGAGGATGGCCCCGGCCTGAGCCCCGGACGTGAGTGCTTCAGTTGCTCCAGTCACTGAGACAGAGATGCGGACAGAGGAGGCACCTCTGGGCAAGGGGAGCAAGATGGCCCCTTACACACATTGGGTGGAGTTGGCCCCTTGGCCATGTGGCTCTGGAGAGCTGAGAAGAAGCTGCACGTGAGAGATGAATGTTGTCCACATAGACGCTGAATGATGCTCTGGACATGACCCAGCGTACCCAGGACCAAGGGACAGATGGCAGGGGAGGGGTCCCAGACGCAGGTGGGGTGGGGGGATCTCCAGCGCGGAAGGATGGTGCAGACAAGCCTGCCTGCCGACAGCCCGAGGCAGGAGGAACCAGAAGCAGATGCAGCCTGAGAGAGGGCCCCAGGCTTTGCCGACAGACTGAGTGAGGAGAGAGATGGGGGCGGGCGGTGCAGGTGTCGGGGTTCACAAGATGGACCCAACTCCTGTGAAGACCAGCAACATGCTAACCACACTCTTGGACCTGCAGAGCTAAGAGGGGCTTCTCCTTCCTCAGGCGATGGATGGAAGACTTGGACTTCAGTTACCCCCATACCATCCAGCTGAGCAGTGGGCCTGGCCCCCGGGGCTCTGGGAGCAAGAGCTAGGGTTCAGGTACACCTGCCCCTGCTGCCAAGCCAGTTCCTCGGTTTGTTGGAGCTGAATCAACCTCTGGGTGGGGGAGGCCCAGCTGACAAGTTAGGGGGCTCTGTGGATTAGTGACCAACCCCTTGGGAACGGTGGGCCTCAAGTTTCATAGACACAGCCAGTCTGATGGTGCCTTCCTTGAGAAACAGGGGTTTCTAACAGGGGAATAATCCATTTCCCTGTTGGGCGTGGGAAGGCGGGTGCCCCTGCGGGGGCGGGGGCGGCACGGTGTCTCTTCCCTGCACCCCATCCAGGACAGCCCAAAGCAAGCATATATCTGTCTGAGCTGCATGGTGAGACACTTTTGTTCACGGAAGTGGTTAGTAAAGGCCCGCCAGGGGCCCAGAGCCAGACCCTGCTCTGCCCACAGAGAGGGGACCACGCAGGCTTCCCTGCCCCTGCCAAGCTGTCGCTCTAGTGGGGCAGTAAACTGCTCCGGTCATCTCCCACAGTGGTCCCATAGGGAAGTCACATCAGGTGACCCGGGCAAGTACTGCTGGGGCACAGATGGGAAGGCCTCTCAGAGTCGGGAGAGTGGAGGGGGTCCCCAGGGCGGGTGGGGCAGAGCCCATTCCACGTGTCCCTCCTTTCTCCCTGCCTCTGTCTCCCTGGCAGTGTGCACCCCAGCCTGTCCCACTGCCCAGAGAGCAGGGGCAGCCCCCAGACCCTGGTCACCCTCCCCGACAGGTGTTCCTCTCAGCTCCCACTGGCCATCCCTGCCACCCTGGGCTGGGTCCTGCTTCAGGGCTGACACAGGGGTGGGCACAGCCAGCCACAGCTCACAACCCGGCCGGTGCAGAGCCTCAGAGGCTAGACACAAGGAGATGGGTGTTTGGGCCTGAGCTCCTCTCTTTCCACCTCCTCTCCAGGCATACCGAAAGAGGATGCAGCAGCTCCTACAGGCTCTGCACCAGAAGCTGGCTGCCCAGGGCCAGGGCCCGGAAGGCCTGCTGGGCGTCGACAAGCCCATCTCCTACAGGACCAAGCCACCCGCCTCCATCCACCGGGAGCTCCTCGGCGTCTGCAGCGACCCCTACACTCTGGCCCAGCAGCTCACCCATGTGGAGTTGGTGAGCAGGCCTGGGCCCTCCTCTAGCCAGACCCAGAGCCAGGAACAACTGAGGACCGGCCATCCCTGGCCTCCTGCCTTGTGTCCGTGTAACCCCGGGGCTTGAGCCTGTCACAGCGGGGCCAGCCGGGCACCTTCAGGGTGCCCTGGCTCTGGGATGGTCTCTCACCATTCCAGCAGAAGGGTTGGATATGCTGGGCCTGCCCAGCTTGGACCCGGGGCCTGCCTGAGAGTCTGGGCCCTGGACAGAGGAACTGGGTTCAAATACTGGCTCTGCCACCACCTGCTGTGTGAGCTGCACACTACAAGTGCCTTCCCTACCAAGGCCTCAGTTTCCCCATGTAGGACTCGCAGACATACTGCACCCACCCTAACCTTCCAGAGAAGTCCAAATAGGAGTCCAGACCCCAGTCTGGCCTCCCACGTGTTAGATTCCTTAAAGGTGCAGAGGCCGAGGGGCCAGCCCTAGAGAGAGGGGAGGTGGGGCCGTAGGTCTTCTCTTTTAAACCTCTACCATTTATGGCTCCCTTACTGCTTTCCGGCACCATACTCAGAACTTAACGTGCACCATCTCATTTCATCTTCCCACACCACGCCGAGGAGGTGCTATTATTATTCTCTTTGCACCAATGAGGAAACAAAGGCCCAGAGAGGTAAAGAGACTTGCCTGAAGTCACACTGTGGAAGGGACAGAGCCAGGATTTGAGTCTGACCCAGACCTCCCCGGAGGGAACAAGTTGTTTCAGTTACCCAGTTTCAAGCCAGGTTTCCTGGGTCTCGCATCTCCCAAGCACGCCCTATGGGGACCTTGCCTTCTGCCCCCCATGAGCTTCGGCAGCCCCTGGGCATGGGAAAAGAGGGGTGCCTCCTTCAGGATGGTTTTAAACTCTGTGACAACCCAGAATGAGGTTGTGGAGCCCTAGGGAGAAGGGAAGCTGTCCAGAGACCATCCTGGATGGGCTGAGAGGCAGGGAGCCCGCAGAAGTACCATGCCAGGCCCTGGGTGGGCACCTCCCTCCCCACACCTTCCTCCCTTTCCCGACTCTTCTTCTCCCTTCTGGTGCAGGAACGGCTACGGCCCATCGGGCCTGAGGAGTTTGTCCAGGCTTTTGTGAACAAGGACCCTTTGGCCAGCACAAAGGTAGAAGGCCCTTGGACAGGCTGTCCCACCAGTGACCCCAACCCACTGGCCTCTCTGGGGAACGCTATGAGTGTCAGCTGGACGAGCTTCAGAGGGGCCTGGGGCAGAGCCAATGGGCTTTGAGGGGCTGCATCCACTCCACCCGTACCCTTCCAGCCTAGCAGCCCTGAGTCCTGGGGAAGCCAGCCAGTCACCCACCCAGCGAGGGCAGAGGGCGGGGTGGGGGGGCGCGGAGCCGAGGCCCCAGGTTGGGAGGAGAGTGGAGTGCACCCCAAAGTCTCCTGGCGCGTTCCGGCGGGCGCTGGTGCCCTCCAGCGGCCACCCGGGGTAGTGCGCCCTCGTGCGCTCCTCCCAGGAAAGAATACCAGGGAGCTCTTCTGTCGAAGGGATGCAGGGGCCCCTGGGGCCTCGGACTGTGGACAGCGCCCACATGCGGGATTTCCGGTTGCCCCTCCTCTGTCAGAGCCCAACCACTAGGGTTCCTGGTGCTTATCAACCGGGTGCTGTTCGAATCAGAACTGGAAACGTTGTCTTCTGCCTTCTGGTGTAATTAAAGAGGAGCAACTATACAGGAATGCGTTTTCACCTCTTGGATAAGCGGGGACAAAACACGGCGGGTGTGTAGGGAAGGACACATTCACATACATGGCTGGTGGGGGGACTGGCACCGCCCTTTGCGGGGCACTTCGACAATAGTATCAGTGCTTAAGATGTACACCCTTGACCTCAACTTTCAAAGCCTCGTAATTTATCGTGTGGATATACACACCCATGTACACAACGATGCATGCATAGAGGTATTTGGGATGTACTGTGGGAATCATGGCCAAAGGCTGGAAGCAACCGAGCTTATCATCCGCGGGGGCTCAATTACAAATTACAGGAGGTCCACACACGGAATGCTCTGGATCTATTACAAAGAATAAGAGTGGCTAGAAGTAGAGAATGATCTCCCAGATCCATCACAGAGAGAAAAAAACTAGAGCAAAGAGCAGTGACAAAGAGGATGTAGCCATTTGTGTAACAACAAAAAAAGGAGGGTACATCATACCTATTTGTACAACACATGCGTGTACACAATCACTGGGTACTCTTGGGAGCCCCACACGAGCATGGGGGTTGGAGTGGGAAGGAGGCTCCGCTGCTCTCAGCGGGTTGTTTTTGAGGTTCGATTTTGGTTATGGGTTTGGTTTTTGGCCATCTCTAAGAATTATTTTTTTATTGTGAAGTGCATCAGAGATTGTCCGTGACCTCTCTTCGCCCACTCTACGGTAGAGGAAGGTGTGTGGTTGTTTCCAGCCTCTTGCTAGAATAGATACTGCTGCTGTGAACATTCTTACACGTTTCCCTGTCCATCGGTGCATATTTTTCTAGGGCATCAGTTCTCAAATGACTTGGTCTTAGGACCCCTTTGTACTCCTAAAAATTATGAAGGGCCCCAAAGAACTTTTGCTTATGTAGATCACATCTACCAATATTCATCAGATTAGCCATTGCAACTGATAATTTTTAAAAGATTTATTCCAGATAGCAATAATAACCTATCACATGTTCACTTCAGTAATATATTTATTTATATGTATATAATGTACATATGTTTACATATTTATTTGTATATAAATAACTAGATTTTCCAAAGTAAAAAAAAAAATTACAGGGAGGAGTGATACTGCTTTACATACAGTATTTGTACAAATCTCTTTAATGACCAACACAACAAAAACAGAACTGGAGTCTCTTATCTGCTTCGCATTCAATCTCTTGACATATATTATCTGGGTTGAAAAATCCAACCTCTCACAAATAATGTAGTTGGAAAAGGGGAGAATATTTTTACAGCATTTTGAGATTAGTGAATAGTTTTCTTTGATACTATGCTAAAACTCGGCAGGTTTTTGTTTTTTTTTTTTAAGATTAGTTGCAATTTGGAATCTGAAAATATGTCCGTGGACTTTGAGTCCTCTGTTACATTAATATCCATTGGTCCATCTTGCATCTTGAATGGATCTTTTGCCCGTGCATGATTTTAATAACATCATATGTTGGTCATTTGGAAATGACACTCATATGAATACATATGAATTCACTGAACCAGGCTGATCTTCCAAATATTGGTACATTTCATTATGCGATATTTTAAAATCATATCCACTAGTATCATTACTGATCTCATCCTTCCAGAAGAGCCTGTGGGTATTGGGAAAGTGTCAAGGTCACAGACGGGGATACGTGTCTTATAAGTTCCCAATTCTCTCTTGAAACTTTGAATTTTATCACTGACAACAAATACCATCAGTTACTTCCTTGAAGTGACAGGTTTATTTGGTTGATTTTCAAGAAAAAACCAACCAGGATGCCTGGGTGGCTTAATCAGTTAAGTGTCTCCCTCCAGTTCAGGTCATGATCTCAGGGTCCTGGGATCAACCCCCGAATCAGGCTCCTTGCTCAGTGGGGAGTCTGCTTCTCCCACTCTCTCTGCCTCTCCCCTTGCTCAGGCTTGCTCTCTCTCACATATAAATAAATAAAATCTTTTAAAAAGTATATCAACCAAACATTAAAGTCTGAAAAAACCATGGTTGGTCAGTCCTTCTTTGGAATAGATATGGTGTTCCATGAGCAAAGTGGCCAGTTCTGCTCAGAAGTCAAAGACACTAGTGCTTTTCCTCTAACCTGACTTCTCTATGCTGCAGAAATTCTTTTGTGTACTGCTTCATTACATAGAATATACAAAAGATGTATTCACAAGATTGAGATTTATTTTTTTTCCAAAGATTTTATTTATTTATTTGACAGCGAGAGATCACAAGCTGGCAGAGATGGCGGGGCGGGGCGGGGGGGCGGGGTGCGTGAAGCAGGCTTCCACCAAGGAGCCGGTGCAGACCTCAATCCCAGGACCCTGGGATCATGACCTGAGCTGAAGGTAGAGGCTTTAACCCACTGAGCTATCCAGGCGCCCCGAGATTTTTTTTTTTTTTAAAGATTTTTATTTATTTGCTGGAGCGAGAGCACGCACAAGCAGGGGAAGCAGCAGGCAGAGTGAGAAGCAGGCTCCCCACTGAGCAGGGAACCCAATGCCGGCCTCATGAACTGAGCCGAAGGCAGATGCTTAACCAACTGAGCCACCCAGGTGCCCCAAGATTGAGATTTAATAAAATTGAACAGTTTGCCTCCTCCAGGACATGCTGAAGTCATGCTCCACATTTTTCTTGGACTAGGAACGTGTGATAGTGAAGAGCACAATGACCATGAGTATGATTTGGTGACTATCTCTTTGGGGCTAAGGTGGGAGGGATTTCACCCACGAGTCTACACCTCAGTGCAAACGTCAACACAATGAAAAGACAGTGATGTGGGCGCCTGGGTGGCTCAGTGGGATAAAGCCTCTGCTTTCAGCTCAGGTCATGATCCCAGGGTCCTGGGAATCTCTGCTCAGCGGGGAGCCTGCTTCCTCCTCTCTCTCTGCCTGTTTCTCAGCCTACTTGTGATCTCTGTCAAATAAATAAATAAAATCTTAAAAAAAAAAAAAAAAGAGACAGTGATGTTGTATGAACATGAAACTAGTTGTGCCTTTGGGGAACTGGGCTCCACAATATGTCCGGGAGGGAAATCATGGCTGCCTGGGCCCAGCTGGTGAGGCTCCCTGCAGGGAGGGAATCTTGCTTCGCATCTCAATGACCCTTGAAATTGTCAGACCCTTCAAGGGAGCATCTTCTCTGTGTTCCTGTTTTCTCTTCTATGAGATGCCTGTCATCCAGTTTCCTATTGGTGATTTGGCTTTTTCTTAAGGATTTTAAAGAGGTTTTTTGGTGGGATTTTAAAAAAGTGTATGTACTAGATAACTATCTTTTGTCAGTTAGATGAGCTGCAAATTTTCTCTTCCTGTTTTTTTGGAGAGGGGTTTGTTTTGTTTCTTGTTTTGTTTTGCTTTCGCTTTTCATTCTGTGTCTGGATGAGAAGGTGTTTTTAATTTTAACCGAATCGAATTTACTGACCTTTTCCTTTATTTGGGGAGGGGGGGTGGCGCTTTGGAGGGGAGTTAGGAAATCCCTCCCTGCTCCCTACCCGGATCATAAAGATAATCTACGGTGTTTTCTTTGAGAAGTTTTAATATTTTGCCCTTCATGTTGAAGCCTTGAATTTGAAATCCACTTTGTGGGGGCACATGGGTGGCTCAGTGGGTTAAGCCTCTGCCTTCGACTCAGGTCATGATCCCAGGGTCCTGGGATCAAGCCCCGCATCCGGCTCTCTGCTCAGCAGGGAGCCTGCTTCCCCCTCTCTCTCTGGCTGCCTCTCTGCCTACTTGAGATCCCTCTCTCTCTGTCAGAAAAAAAAAAAGAATCTGAAATTCACTTTGTGGCTATGGCTTGAGGTCGAGATCCATGTTCGTGGTTTTCCGCACAAAGAGCAAGTGTTCCTGCACTACTTTTTAATGTATCGTCTTGCCTGCCTGTGCGCCCTGACAGTTCCGTCCTGTCCTATGTCAGGTTTGATCGGCACGTGGGGATGTCTGTTCTGTCCGCTCGTCAGTTTCTCTATCTCTGTGTCGGTATACTTCGTCTTCATGATTATGGCTGTGTGCTGGGTTTTTTTCTCCCTATCTGGTGAAACAAACCCTCCTCATTTGCAGTGGCTAGGCCATTCTTGGTCCTTTGTTTTTCGATGCGAAATTTTATATCCTTTTCCAAATTCGTGGAAAATCCTCTACTGGGATTTTGTTAGACTATATGAAATACAGACCAATTTGGGAAGAATCTTCCTCTTCATGATACTGAGTTCCCCTGACCCATACAAATGGTGTGTCCGGCCATTTACTTAGTTCTACTCCATAATACCTTTCTAATGTTTTATAACTTTCTCCGTAAAAATATTAAACAAATTGTTAGATTATTTTCCCCACTGGGTTCCTTATGCATATTTTTGCTATTACTTATGGCATCTTCTATGGTACTTATTTCTGAACTGCTTATGTAGTTTAAGGAATGGCATTCACTTTTGTGTATCAACTGTGTATCTGACGATATTATGCGTTCTTGTTCATTCTAATAGTTTTTCTGTGTTCTTTGGTGTTTTTCACACAGACAATTACATCATCTGGGAATAATGTCAGTTTTGTTCCTTCCTTTCCAATCCTTATTCTTTTTATTTCTAGGGTAGTCATATAAAGAATCTTCCACTGATAAGAGTGGACATGAATAACAGATGGGTCCTATTTTTTAAATCTCTGAAATGTTGGGATTACTAGTTATTGCAGAATAACGCCGCTAAGTCTGACCAATAGGATTTCTCTTTCTTGCTTATTGTGCTAACTCGTACTTCTGGCAAAATGTTAAATGGAAGTGTTGCTAGCCGGCATTCTTCTTTTGTCCTGATTTTAAACAGAATGCTTTTCACATGTCACAATAGAGTATGATGTTTGCTATGAGATTTTTTTTTTCCCTAGATGCCCTTATCATCTCAAGGAAGTCCCCTGGTCCTACTTTGATGAGAGTTCTTATCATGAATCGTTGTTGCATTTTATTGACTACTTTTTCTGGGTCTATTAACCTTATGTTCTCTTTTCTTTTAAACTGTTAAGTAATTACTTATACAGTAGTCCCCCTCCTTATCTGTGGGGTATATGTTCCAAACCCCCCAGTGGATGCCCAAAATCATGGATGGTACAAACCCTGTACATACTACACTTTTTCTTATACACACATGCTTATGATAAGGTTTATAAATCAGGCATGGTAAGAAATTAACAAGAATAACTCATAATCCAATAGAACAATTATAACAGTATACTCTAATAAAAGTTATGTGTATGTGGCCTCTCTCTCTCTCTCTCTCAAAATAACTTATTACACTGTACTCATCCTTCTCCCTATGATGATGTCAGATGGTAAGATGCCTGTGTGGTGAGATGAAGTGAGGTGAATGACATAGGCACCGTGATGTAGTCTTAGATCATCTTGCTTCTGGATCGTGGTTGATGGTAGGTAGTTGAAACCATGAACAACAAGCCACAGAGAAGGGGGGAACTACTGTATTAGTTGTTTTCTTCTTTTTCAGTGTTGAGCCAACCTTGCATTTCTGGGATAAACGAAACTGGGCTGCAATCCTTATCTTTTTTTGTACATCCTTGGGCTGTCTGCTCTCGTTTTGTTTAGGATTTCTGCAACTAGAATCATGCAATTGACTTTTCATTTTCCTTTCTGTTCCTGTTCTTGTCTTGTCTTTGTTTTCTCCCTGTTTGCTGTTCTCTTGAAAGACTTACCTGTTCCTGGACCATTTGGGAGAATTTGCCAGTGAACTATCTGAGCCTGCTATTTCCTTTTTGGGAAGACTTTTATGTACCCATTCAAGATTTTCCTTGTTTTAGTAATCATAGGACTATTTAGACTTTCTATTTCTTCTTTACTCTACTTTTTAATTTATATTTTTCCAGAAATTTGACTCAGTCCTCTTTAAGTTTTCATATTTGTAGATTCAAAGTTATTCACAATACTCTCTAGTTATCTTTTCACTTTTTTCACATTCATATTCGCCTCTAATATTCTTTGTATTTACTTCTCTCTGTTTCTTCATCAGTTTTGCTAAGCATTCATCAACTTTATTAATCTTTTCAAATAAAGAACTTCTGGCTTTGTTGATTCTATATGTTGCATCTTTCTTTACAATTTCATTTTTTTTTCTCTCATCTTCATTATTTCCTTCCATCTGCTTTCTTTGGATTCTTTCTTTGTTATTCTTTTTCTAATTTTTTAAGCTGGATGCTCAGCCTGTTTTCATCTTTTCTTCCATCCTAATAAAAGTATGAAAGACTATTCATTTCTTTCTAAATATGTTTTTTATTTGCACCCTCATAATTGTTTCTCAACATTCTCATTTTAACTTCCATGATGATTTCATCTTTGACCAATAGATTATTTTAAAATGTGCTTTTAGATTTCTGACTATTTGAAAAGAATACACATTTTCATATGGTTGAGTGCAAGCAGGCTTCTGTAGTTGTCTGTTAATTCAACTCTGTAAGTTGTATTGCTCAAATTTATATTTATACTGTTTTTTTTTAATCTCTATAATCTATGAATTGCTGACCTTGTGTTAAAATCTTCCATTGTGGCAATAAGATTTGATTTCTCCCTCTAAAGGAGTTAAACCTTTCTGACTATTTGTCTCCATATTTTAAAGCTATTTTGTTGGGCACAAGGAGGGTTAGATTTGTGACATATTCATAATTAATCAAACCTTTTATCATTATGTGGTTCCCCTTGAATCTCCTCTGATGCCTTTTGCCTTAGAGTCTATTTTCCCCTTAAAAATCTATTTTGTCTAATATTCGTACAGCTATGAATATACTCATATATTCATCATATATATATTTCAGTTTTTTAACCTATATCTTTGGGTTTGGGGCAAGCCACTTAAAAATAGCAAGTAGCTGGAGTTTTAAAATTACAGCAATTATAATCACCAACATACCTGGATTAGGTTTTACCACCTCCTGTACAAAGCCTTTGCTTGTCTTCCTGCCCCTGCCCTGTCCTTTCCCTTCCTTCCTTTACTTTTTCAGATTACTGGATCCCCCGTTCCATCTTCCCCTCTATGTATTGAAGGTCACACTCGCAATTTCAATGTGGATATTTAAGTTAGGTTTAACCTTTTAAACTCTCATGCATTTATGCGGTTGATATAGATAGAAGGATACACACATACAGTTGACTGTCATTACTTATGGGAATTGGTTATATCCCATGATGTCATCATGAACATGGAATTAGCAAATACCACTGTTCCCAAGGGAAATACAGAGTTGGTTCCTTGCAAGCCTCCCAACCACACTTGTATCTGCCAGTCCTTACATAGCCTTGCACTGTGTGTGTTTTGGCTCAAAGACACCTTATTTAATATATCTTGTTCTTCCAGTGACATTGAACTCATAGCCAGCAGCGCCATGACTCATGTGTAGTCGCGGCTTATCTAACACATTTTTCTCCTCAGGGCCCATCACAGCTGTTGTGTCCTTAGGAACTACAGCACTGTGCTTGGAGCCACTTTAAGCAGGGAACCCACCATCACACCGAATAGACCACCAAAAAAAGACAGTTTTTCACGGTACAGGAGCTGAAACAGGAAGACACATTGTCACTTAGCTCAGCTTCAGCTGGGAACACAGGCACTTGGGGTGACTCTGGGGGACATGCCACTCTGCACCATGAATGACAGTGAAAGAGACATGAGTAATGATTTGGGGTTACAAATGCATTTTGAGGAAGCAGACAGATTCACAAATACAGAATCCATGAATAGTGACAATCAGCTGTGTGGGGGGGTGTATTTACATATATATATATTATATATATATAATATATATATATAATGAAATTACATCTTTGAATGTATAGAAAAAAGACCTGCAGGATACACATCAAATCATGGGTATTTGTGGATGGTTTTGAGGTCCCAGCATTTTCCAGATGATCTATGAGAATGATCAATGAACTGACTTAATGTTCCAAAAGTTATTGACAGCAAGTCTGAGTGTGGTCCTTGTGTCTTTCCCAGCCTTGTTTCAGTGACAAGACCAACAATCTGGAGGCTTACGTGAAATGGTTCAACAGACTGTGCTACCTTGTGGCGACTGAGATCTGCATGGTGCGTAGAAAGCTGGGGGGCATGACCCGGCACAGCCCAAGGTAGCAGGGGACATGACCTAGCATAGCCCAGGTTGGCCGGGGACATGACCTAGCATAGCCAAAGGTGGCTGGGGACATGACCTAACAAAGCCAGAGGTGTCAGGAGACGTGACCTGGAATAGCCCCAAGGTGGCAGGGGACATGACCTAGCATAGCCTGAGGTGGCAGGGGCTGGGGGGAGCCCACCTGGGAGGGAAATCAGAAGGGTATCTTGAGCCTGTTGGTGTCCAAGGCCAGGATGAAGCTGGACACCTCTCTGGGACAGCAGATGTCACCCAGCTTGCCTGCAGTGACCTTTCCCTCTGGGCAGAGCGTGGCACAGATCCACTGGACTCCAGCATGGGACATCAGAGACCGCTTGCTGAGGGTTTGAGCAGTGGTTTACTGCTCTGCCAGGTGGCTCTGCTCCCTCCATCTGTGCCTGTCTGCCTTGGGGGGCCTGGCCTGCAGCCATGCTGAGCTTGGCTCTCAGGATTTAGAGCAGAAATGGACCAACATTGCAGGACCAACCTGTAAGAATTGGGAGACTGCACATGCAAAGCCCAGGTCTCCAGCTTCTCCTAGAAAGCAGGATGTCTTGTCAGTACTGAGACAGAGGCACGTGTCACCAAGGCATGATCCTTCAGAGCCAGACCCTGTCTGCCCTCTTCTCTTCCTCGGAGGGCAGGGAGCCTCTTCCAAGCCCCCTGTCAGCATCGGGTGAAGCCCTGGGGCCGTTTGTATCCAGGAAAGATTGGAGGCAACAGAAATGCCAACTGGTACTCTCCAGGAGCAAATGATGAGATAGAAATTGGAGTAACAGAGAAGGGGACAGAAGCAGGGCCACTCAGAAGAAGCTGGTCTGCAATGCCTTGGCCTCGGGAGCACTTCTTGCTGAGGGCCCCCAGTGGCTGGAATGCTTGGCCTCTGGCCCCCCTCCTTGCTTGGCCATCGCTGTCACTGTGCGGGCTTCCCAGGACGGACAGAAGGACCTCAGGAGGGGAGGCTTTCCAAGGGGGTTTGGGCAACGTGTCTCACTCTTGGTAAAGACCAGTGTGGCGCAGAAGTAAGCAAGCAAGAACACCAGGGTTCTCCCTGCATTTCCATCTCTGGCCTGGCAGCCTAGAGGGGGCTTTGCTCAGGCCAAGCTAGACTGAATGGGATTGAACCCTCCTGGGAATTGGGAAGTGCCTCAGCACAAGACAGCCCAGTGGATGGCACGGTTTGTTAGGGGCCGTGGGAGAAGTCACAGTCCCAAGCACATGGCCATAAGCTGGGGGTGAGATCACGCAGTTATTCAACAGAAAACAGGGGAGGGCCTGCTTCGGGGACAGGGCCGGGGTCTGTGTGTGGCCCCAGGATGGGGAGAGCAAGCATGGTGCTGCAGGGGGACAGGAAGGAGCTGTGGGCAGGGTGCTGGAACCAGACCCTGAGGGAGGGCAGATTGGTGTCTCAAGCATGGCAGGCAGCTCCTCCAGCCCATGTGGGCTCTGCTGGGCCTGCCCAGGACGTGCTGAGACCCTGAGCCCTCGGGCTGCAGACTGCCCCAGCATCAAGCGACTCAGCAGTGCATGGGGCTGAGAGAACAGTGACAAGGGACTGACCCCATGACGCGCTGGGGACTGTCCCCACTGAGGCTCAGCTGCTCTGTCCCCAGCCAGCCAAGAAGAAGCAGAGGGCCCAGGTGGTGGAGTTCTTCATCGATGTGGCCCGTGAGTGCTTCAACATTGGCAACTTCAACTCTCTGATGGCCATCATCTGTGAGTAGGCCGGCGGGCCCCGGGCCTTGCTGGGACCGCCCCCAGAGAGGCTGGAGCGGGTACCCACGGGCGGGCAGGGTGCGAGCCACGGTGCTCCTCAGAGCAGGGCAGGTGGTGCTGGGCCCAGAGGTCCTGGAGAGGCGCCCCCACTTTGAGGCAAGTTTGGCCTCCTCAGGGTACTTTATGAGGACTTGGCCATGTGTCTCCAGATCCAGGGAGAGCGGGGACCCAAAGCAGATCCTGGTCATGGTGTGGGAACAGGAGCCTGCTTACACAGCAGCCAGGCTCTCCGGGACCCAGTGTCCATCAACATCCACCCATCCCCCTTGTGGCTGTCTGCAGCAGGTTTAGCCTCAATCAGGGGCAGCCAGAGGGGCTGGCCTGCTGGGGCCATCCCCAGACCCGCTGCCCGAGGGAGTAAGCAGACGGTGCAGCTTGGAGATTCTTCCCTGCCCCAGCTCAACCCTTCCCCTTCCAGCCGGCATGAACATGAGCCCCGTCTCCAGGCTGAAGAAGACCTGGGCCAAGGTGAAGACGGCCAAGTTCTTCATCCTCGAGGTGAGCAAGGCTGCTGGGCTGCCACCCGGCCCTGGCCAGCCCTGGGACGCAGCTGCCCCAATACCTCCTTGTGTCCTTCTAGCACCAGATGGACCCAACTGGGAATTTCTGCAACTACAGGACAGCCTTGCGGGGAGCAGCCCACCGCTCCCTGACTGCTCACAGCAGCCGGGAGAAGGTAAGTCAGAGACCTGCGTCGCCTTCAGAGCTCCTCCCTACCCCACCCCCCACCTCAGCCCCAGGTGGGCTGTATCAGAGAGCCTGGATGCCGACTCCCAGGTCACCTGGTCCACCCCCCTTCTGCCCTTCTGCAGCATCTGTATAAACAACCATGCTCCTCGCATGCCTCTAATATGGAGGACTCACCACCGCACAGAACAGACAGCCCATGCCCACGCAGCTCTCGCTGGTAGAAAGTGCTTCCTTATCGGGCTGGGGTTGTCCTCCCTGGAGCACTATCCAGAGTGAGGGTGCTCCCTCTTTTTCTTTTCCTTTTTTTTTTTTTCTTTAAGAGAGAGAGCACATGGACGGGGGAGAGGCAGAAGGAGAGAGAGAGAATCTCAAGCAGACTCCTCGCTGAGCACGGAGTCCAATGTGGGGCTCGATCTCATGACCTTGAGACCATGACCTGAGTTGAAATCAAGTCGGATGCTCAGCTACTAGCTGAGCCACCCAGGCCCCCCTTCCCTCTTCTACCCACCAGTCCTTCAGCACCCCCCAGGTCCCCTCCTGCCTTCAAAATCAATAGCCCAGGCCTGCCCCCGACCCTCTGCTGTACTCCAGTCTCCAGCCACCTCCCCACTTGTATCTCTTTGGTCCCCGAACAATTTCATTTATCAGAGTCCCTTCTGTTTCAGATCACATTGTCTCCAAGTGCATAGGGTTTTCCACCTCCTTACTCCAAATGTAAGACCTTCACAGATGGAGCCTTAGATCATAGTCACATTTTTGGCACTGAGTGAACTGAGCCTCTCACTTGCTAAAACTGCCTTTTCACAGGCTCTGTTGTTCTACATTTGCATTTGGAGAGGGGGAGGTGTCTTCGCTGACCCTGGTCAATTTTATTTGTCTCCCAAATTCTCTGGTAGCCTCCCGCCCCAGAAACCATGCCTTGGGATGGCAGTGAGCCTCTTACTTAGAACCCTTCCCACCCTGACAATTAGAGTTGTCGTTTCCATGGGGAGGAACCGCGGAGGCTTGCTGTCCCTTGTCCGCCTGGTCTCTTGGCAGGAATGTCAGTGGAATTAGGTTTGTGCTGTGGTTTGTGCAGGCCTGTGTCCGGCCTGAGGGATAACAGAAGAAGCTGCTTTTCTTGAAATTCAGAGTCACTCTGCAGTTGGATCCGTTGGGCACCGGGGTTGGTGAGGCTGGGTGAGCGGGCTGAGACAGGCCCCTTGGACCCCCCGCCCAGCAGGGGGACTGCCCACAGACCCTGGCCGCATTGGTGACCACATGCTAGGCAGCTGGCCTTTCCTGCTCAGGCTGTGAGCCCTTCGGCAGCTCTGGGTTTGAGGACGGCTGATGCTGGAAAGCAGCCTTCAGTGAGGCCAGACCTCAACCCCCAGGGCAGGCGAGTCTGTCCCCCCAGGGGCCAGGAAGCTGGAAGGCCAGAGCAGCGGGGACAGCGATCTTACCTTATTGAGCACCTACCACCTGAGGGCCCCTCGACTCTGTCCCCGCCCCCACTTCATTCTGATGACTATTGGTAAAGTCTGGCAGTGCCGTTTCACGGGTTAGAAGACTTGGAGAGAAGCTCTCGCTTGTCCAGTCACACAGCAAGTAGGCAGCAGGGCCAGGAATCAGACTTAGCCTCTCCGGCACACCTCTGGGCTGCCTCCCATTCCTGGAGCACAGGGGCCACGTGGCAGTCACAGAGCTGCTGGCAGGCAGCCCAGGATCTGGGCTGTAGGTGGAGGTATACAGAGCTGGCTTCAGCCTTTGGTCTGGGATGTCAGCTGGGGCACTGCCTTTTCTTCCATCTGTGCTGGCCAGGTGGCTGTGGGGCAGACTAGGATGTCCTATTCCTACACACTGAATCCCTCTGTCCAGCTCGGGGGTGCAGGGATGCTGTGGCTTAGGTGTGGGGCTAGAGGTGGGTGATTTACAGAGCTGTGCATTTATTTCATGTTGCTGCATTCTCCTCTAACCTCCAAAGATATATGGACCACTGGCTGAGCCCACAGGAGGTGTTCACCAATGGGTGGAGGACTGGAGGATGGATGGATGGCTGGGTGGGGAAAAAGAAGGGAAGGAAGGAGGAAAGAAAGAAAAAAAGGAAAAAAAGCGGGGTGGGGGGGGAAGCAAGGATGTTTGCAGATGTTCTCGTAGTTCCCAGCTGAAATTTTGAGGCCAGAGGGCTCCAGTGGTCATGGCATTCTGTGCTTTCTTCCTGCCTGTGGCTGGTTCCTGTCTGCTCCTCTCCCTCCCATCTCTGTGTTGGGGCCCACTCCACACAGGCTTTCTCAGATGACCCCTAGATGGAACTGCTCAGCTCCAGAAAGCAAGGGCAGTGGGTTACAGCCTTGCCAGCTAGGATGCTAGAGCCTGATAGGATGGTAGCCTGGATCTACGTGGACAGGCAGAAATGGTTAAAGGTTCTCAGACATGGAAAATGCAACCCCCCTGAAGACCAGCCCCAGTGCACAGCATGCAGGAAGCCTGCACCGTGTCCCCCAAGGAGCTATCTCTGTCCACTGGTCCCACTGCCCTTAATCCGTTCCCTGTCCTGGCCCATGTCCCCTTTCTAATCCAATACAGCCATTGTGTACCAACCCTGGGCCTGGGGTTTAGTGCCAGTGGTGGGGGTGAGGGAGATGCACAGAGACCACCCTCTCTCCAGGCATGGTGAGGAAGCCCACAGGACACGGACTGTGGAACCAAGCCACCTGGGTCCTGTGCCACCTCTGCTTCTTACCGCTGTGTGAGCTTATGTGAGTGGCTTAACCTCTCTGGGTATCGGCTTTTTGTCTGTAATGCGGGCTAATAGATCCCTGCTTCATGGAACTTGCTGGGAATGAAACTCTGTGCATGTAATACTTGGCACAGTGCCGCCCTCAGGCCCACCACCAATGCCCCATGACGAGGGCGTGAGGGGAGGCCTCCTGAACAGCACAGAGGGGGACTAAACCCAGTTGTGGGTGGCAAAGACTTCCCCGCTGAGGCTCGTTTTGTAGCCGGGTCCTGGGACTGTCTCCCGCTATACTGGATGTGTCTGACCCGCCCCACTTTCCCAAGCCCCAGCACCTCGCGCAGTGAAGACCCGAGCTACTGTCTGCGCCATTGACATACGTATAGGGCGAATAGCGTGTCCTGGTTTCCCTGGGACTGCTCCAGTTTGAGCACTGAAACTGCCCTCAGGAACCCCCTCAGTCCTGGACCAACCAGGCAGCTGGTCTCCCCGCTGAATCTGGCTCTAGTCCCAGCCCCTGACTTTGGGCTAGGCCTTGCCACTCTATGGGTCTCAGTTTCCCATCCCCTCTGCCCCACTGAGCCGTCCTCCATGCTTCTGTACTGTGCCATGTGGTCATGCCCAGGCCCTCACCGCAAAGCCCTTGTCGACTTGGATGGCAGGGGCAGGGAGAGCCAGAAACGTCAGGGCCCAGTGCCTGGTCCCAGGGGTGATGGGCTGGAAGCTGCTCCTGGCTGGCCTGGCAGCAGGTGAGTAGCTCTGGAGCCCAAGGGCTGAGCAGGTGTATTAGTCCCGTGGAGCCGACATACAAAGCACACCAACTAGGTGGCTTGAAACAACAGAAATGTATTATCTCCCCCTTCTGGAGGCCAGATGCCAAAATCAAGGTTGTCACAGCATGCTCCCTCCAAAGTGTGGATGTTTGCTTGCCCCTTCCAGCTTCTGATGGCCCCAGGCATTCCTCCACCAGTGGCCGGTCACCCCCGCCTGCCTCTGCCTGTCTTCACATGGCTCTCTTTGCTGCGTGTGCCCAAATTGCCCTCTTTTCTCAAGGACCTCAATCACTAGAGTAGAGCGCATCACGCGCAGTGTGACCTCATCTTAGCTCAATGCCATCTGCAGAGACCATCTCCAAATAAGGTCCTATGCACAGGCACTAGGACTTAGGATTGGAATATATCTTTTGGGGGGCCGCAGTTCAACCCGCAGCAGCGGTGTCCACCTGGCCAGCTTCCCAAGGGCTGTCTGAGCTGTGGGCAGTGAGCGTCCCTTCTCTGGGGGTCAGCTGTGGGCTTATGCAGAGCAGAGAGGGAGAAGCAAGGCATCCAACAGTGACACACAGAGACACCTGCCCTTCTCCGGTGGAGCTCAGAAGCCGGTCCCCTCAGGCCCTGAAGCAGGGATATAGCAGGATCAGATCTCCAGCATCAGGTGTAAAATGACAGATCACTAAATACAGATTTTGAAAAATAGGCCACAGAATTGTGCGATGGCCGATTCCCATCCCATGTGTATTTAATGGCGGGCTCAGCACACACTATGTTCCTCCTAGAGCACTGAACCAGGAGGCCTAGGTCTGTGGATCCCTGCACTGTGGGGACAAACGGCCACAGCCTCTCCCGGCAGACAGTGGAAGAAATGTTCAAGGGGCATTGGCACCATGTGTCTTTCATCTAGCCCCAACACAGGGAGAATGGCACCATATACAGTAGGCATTCAATGAGCACTGGAGTCTGATGGGACCTGGGAGGAAACAGTCTGGCCCCTGCTGACTGAGGGCTGATCGGCACCCTCCCCCTTCCAGATCGTCATTCCCTTCTTCAGCCTGCTCATCAAAGACATCTACTTCCTGAACGAGGGCTGCGCCAACCGCCTCCCCAATGGACACGTCAACTTTGAGGTAGGGTCCGGGGGCCTGGACGGTCAAAGCCCCCAGGACAGGGGCACTGGACTAATGGGGACTCGAGGCAGAGTGCTGCAGTTTATAAGACACCAGGGCGGAATTATCAGGTGAGGCAGACTCGTTTTCAGCCCTTGAAGAGCACCAGGCTAGGAGAAAGCCCCAGGGACCCACAGTGACATGGGGCAAGGTGCTGGGATGGGGCACAGGGCATGCTTGGGTCAGGGGAGGCCTCCCAAAGCAGGGGCCCTTAGCCCCAGAAGAGGTGGTCAGGCAGAGCAGGCAGAGGGAAAGAAAGATTTCTATTCCCTCTGAAGGCGCTCAACTGCCATCAGCTCAAGTTCTCAAGTGTCCCCTCCTCCAAGAGTCCCCCCTTGACCACCCAGATAGAGGAAGGCCTCTGTGACCTGTGCTCAGTGGGCTGGGCATTCCTCATAGTCCCCAAGCAAAGTCTAAGCAAAGTCAGGCTGACTTCCCACATGGGACCACCAGGCACACATGTCTTGGAGTGGCTGGTGGGCTAGGCATGATGGGGCCAAGGCCCAGGGGCTCTGAGAGCGCTGGGCAGTGATAGCAAACAGTCACTGAGTCAGACGCGTGCCATGCGACAGTGGCACCCCCCAGTCCACAGAAAGGACGAGGCTCTTCTCCCTCAGGAGGGCTGGTGCACCCAGCCCCCAACACCATGGGGCAATCAGGATCTGGGCTGGCCGCTTGGTCTCTCTGGGCCTCAGTCTCTCCCTCCATAAAGCGGGACTTCAATCCCAGCTGCCTTGCCACTGTCCTTTGCTGGTATGGCCCCCATCCAATGCCTAGGCCTTTTGGCCTGGAGCTGCATGTGCTATGGGGCCTCACACAGACACAGACCCACCAGTAGACCTTCCCATGCCGCATGCAGGCCTGGTTCCCCATGAGAGCTGCCCAGGCACTGCATCCCTGGGGCAGTCCGGGCTGGAGGTGACGTGGAATGACACCCCACTGGGCTGGGCTTGAGGGAGACTGCAGGGGCCTGGGATTGCACTGTCCCCGAGAGGCTGCACATACTTGGTGTGAGAAGCCCAGTGTTGGGCCCTCCTTGAATTCGTCCTCAGAACTGAGGCCGAGGGATAGGTGGTCATGTGGCCCCAGATTTGGGGCATGGGCTGTGGGGGCTGGAGTCAGCCGCTGGGACTGACCAAAGGATACCCCCGAGGATGGTTCCCACCCAGTCATGACTTGGTGCTGCTATTTATTTGAAATCCTACTTTAAGTTAACAGTAGTTCTTTGTGGTTTACATAAATTTACTTAAATTTTACTGAAATAAAAATCCTACTTAAATGGGTTTACTTAAATCTTCTTTAAATACATTTAAGTACATTTATTTGCATCATTCTCTAAATAAACAAACTTGTAGGAATGATCACAAAAATAAGTAGAAGGCAAATAGAGTAATATTCAGGTCTAGCTGAATGCATTGCCTGCTGATGATGAGTCCTAGATGCTCTCTCCCGACATTCCTCAGAGGGAATGAAGAGACATAGGAAATACCCAGCATTCCCAATGGGAATGCTTCACCCTGCCCTCCCCGAAGGTGGGCCTCCTTAGGAGAGATGACTGGGGCTGGCCCGCTCTCACAGGTGACCTCCAGGCACTGGGGAGGGGGTTCCCATTCTCTGTCTCTGTGACCCTGGCAGAAATTTCTGGAGCTGGCCAAGCAGGTTGGAGAGTTCATCACATGGAAACAAGTGGAGTGTCCTTTTGAACAAGACCCCAGCATCACCCACTACTTGCATACCGCTCCCATCTTCAGCGAGGACGGTAAGGTGGTCCCATGGCCTCTGTCACCCCCAGCTTTGGGACTCTTGGGTGGTCTCTTTGCCACGTCTCCACTTGGAGCCCTTGCTCTGAGCAGAATACACCGTGCCTGTGTTTTCTGGATTTGAGAGGGAGCAGAGAAGGCTGCATCCCCTGGCTGGATGGTTGCCACCCCCAGAGCACAAGACAGGGCGCAAGGAGCTGCAGGTTGGGACCTCAAGAGTCCCCAGGGCCAGGCTTCCTCTTGGACACGGTATGGATGCTGTTGGGCATCATAAATGTAAACCATCTGTCTGACCCACTTTCCTCATGGGTAAAGTTGGCACGATGATGAGAACTCCCCTCCCAGTGCTCACACAAGGAAGGCGAGCTCACTGTGGCTCTTTCCACAGCTGGGTGTGTGTGTGTACGCACACATAGAAAGATATCAGGCGTCTTTTCTCCAGAGTGCCATTCATGTCTGTCCCCTCCAGTAAATCAGTATTCCCATCTGATCACTTATCAAATGTGACAAATTTGCTTATGAATTTGCTAAGCAAGCATACTCCAGGAGCCCCCTCCTTCAGGAAGAGAAAGTGCTGGAAGCAAGTGGTCACCAGGCTTGAGTTGATCATCCCAGTGGAGACGGTGTGGCCCCATGGTTAGCTGCTTTCTGGCTCCAAGACCCTCAACCCACCCTGGGAGGTCCTGCTCAGCACAGAGGAGATCTGGCTCCTCTTCACAGCAAGTGTTTTATGAAGGGATTCCACACTCATGCTCAGGAGAACGTTTTCTGCCAGAAAGAAAGACTGAGGGAAAGGATTACTTTAATGATCTTGCTTTTAATTGTTAATACTTTTGAATTTGTCATTTTATTTTTTATGTTTTGGAGCCAGTAACTTTTTAGAAGGGTCTCACCCATAACTGGAAGCCCAGCAGCCTGATGGTTAAATCAGCCTGAGCTGCTCCCACCCCAGCAAGCTGTGTGACCCTGGGGCAAGTGCCTCACCCTCTCTAAGCCTCACCTGTGTCTACAAAGTGGGGTAATTAGAGGACCTGCTTCTTAGGCCACTGTGAGAATCACTTGAGTTGGCACAAGCAAAGCTCATAGGACAACACTCAACCAATACTAGTTGTGTTCGTTTCCTACTGGGCCTGTAACAAATCACCACAAACAGGGTAGCTTGGAACAATTCTCATTTATCCTCTTTCACTTATGGAGGCTATAGTCTAAAATCAGTTCCTCTGGGCTGAACTCAGGGTGTCAGCAGAGCTGGTCATTTCTGGAGGCTCTGAGGGGAGGGTTGTTTCCTGGCCTGTTATGACTTCTAGTGACCACCCATATTGCTTGGTTCATCACCCCTTTTCCACCTTCAAAGCACCTCATTCCAACCTCTGCTTCCACCATGACATCATCTGCCCTCCTGTGGTCAAGTCTCCATCTGTCTCCCTCTTAGATACTTGCAGTGGCATTTAGGGCCCTTCTGGATAATCCAGAATAATCCCTCCATCTCCAGATTCTTAAATTAATCCCATCTGCAGAGTCCCTTTTGGCCATGGGAGGTAAATATTCACAGGTCCCAAGGATTAGGATCCATATCTCTGAGGACTATTGTTCAGCCTACAACATTGGGATGATTGCTGTCGTTAGCCAGTAGAAGTTGGGCAATAAAATGTGTCAAAGACCTATTAGGAGTGGGGTGAGGGGTGAGGAGTGACAGAAGGGAGAGGAAGACATTAGGAAGAGGGAGAGGAGTGACAGAAGGGCATTTCATTCCCTCCTTTATTTACCCAACAGTATCTCTAGAGAGCTTGCTGTGTGCAAGGCAGTGATTTGGCTATGGACGTACAAATCCTGGCCTTTCTGAAGTGTTCTTAGAAAGGAGCACCTGGGGCGCCTGGGTGGCTCAGTGGGTTAAAGCCTCTGCCTTCGGCTCAGGTCATGATCTCAGGGTCCTGGGATCGAGCCCCACATTGGGTTCTCTGCTCAGTGGGGAGCCTGCTTCCTCCTCCTCTCTCTCTCTCTCTCTGCCTGCCTCTCTGCTTACTTGTGATCTCTCTCTGTCAAATAAATAAATAAAATCTTAAAAAAAGAAAGAAAGAAAGAAAGAAAGAAAGGAGCACCTTCCAGTGACCCTTTCTTCCTCCTCTCCCTCCCCCACTGAAAAAAGTGAAGAAAGCAACAGAAGGGACCTAAGCTGTGTTGAGCCCCAACTAGGTCAGTCACAGCCTCTAACAGAAATCTTGTCCTGTGCTCTGCTCCAGGCTCCCCCTGGCAGGACCCACCTAGCAATCCAGTTAGCCTTGAGGCTCCTTGAAATAAATGACAATATAGAAAGTATCAGCAAAAAAACTGAAGATATAAGGAAAAACCAAGTGGAAATTATAGAACTGAAAAATATAATAACAAACAAATAACTTAAGTGGGTGGGCTCAAAAGCAGAATGGAGTGGACAAAGGAAAGAACTGATGAGCTAGAAGATGGAACAATAGAAATTATATGTTCTGAACAACAGAGCTTCAGGGACCTGTGGGATTATAACAAAAGATCTAACACTTTTGTCATCAGAGTCTGGGAAGGAAGGGAACAAAACAGGCAGGGTTGAAAAAAATATCATCCAAGAAGTAATGGCTGGAAAGTTCTCAGATTTGGAAAACGTATAAACCTACAGATTGAGGAAGCTTAATGAATCCCAAAGAGAATAAATACAAAGAAACCCACACCCGGACACGTATCATAGTCAAATTTCTGAAAACCAATGAAAAAGAAACAAATTTTGAAAGGATGGAGAGGAAAATGATACTTTACCTATGGGGCAAAATGATTTGGACGACATTAGATTTCTCATCAGAAACTACAATGGCCAGAGTCAGGGGCATAGTTTTCAAGGGCTGCAAGAAAATAACTGCCAACCCAGAATTCCATAGCCAGTGGTAATATCCTTCGGGAATTTGCTTCAGATAATTCAATACTGAATTCTAAAAACTGTTCTGGTAGCCTGCAGGAAGCTGGTCCTTTGAAAAGAACTGTAACATTGCCATCCTCCAGCAAAGAACCTCTTGACAAATTAAAAATAGAAGACAGACATTGCTAATATCAAGACTGAAATGGAGAATATCACTACAGACTCTGCCAATATTGAAAAGCTAATAAGGAAATATTATGAACTCTACAAATATTAATTTGACAAGTTGGATGAAATGGACCAATTCCTTAAAAAACACAAACTACGACAAACTCAACACAAAGTAGATCATTTGAATAGCCCAGTGATCATTAAGGAACTCGCATTTGTAATTCTAAAACAACCCAATAATGAAATCTCTGACTTTGGATGGTTAAACTAGAGAATTCTATTAAACATTTAAGGAAGACTTAATACTGATTCTGCACAATCTTTTTCAAAAAATAGAAGAGGAAGGGACTTCCCAATTCATTTTATGACGCCAGTATTACCCTGATACCAAAACCAAAAACAGTAAAAAAAGAAAGAAAGTAAAGACCAAGATCCGTTGTGAATATAGATGCAAAAAATTTCTTAACAAAATTTAGCAAATAGAACTTGGCAATACCAAAACATAACTATATACCATTACCAAGTGAGTTTATTCCAGAGATACAAAGCTGTTCAATATTTAAAAATCAATCAGTGTGATCTACCATATTAACAGGCTAAAGGGAAAAAAATCACTTGATTGTATCAATTGACATAGGAAAAGCATTTGACAAATTTCAACACCCCTGTATGGGAAAAACTCTCAGAAAAATAAGAGTAGAGGGCAATTTATCAACTTAATACATTGCATCTACAAAAACGTTTCCACTTACATATTTAATGGTGAAATACTGAATGCTTTCTCATTAAGATCAGTAACAAGGCAAGAATATCTACTCTCACCACTTTTATTCAAAAAAGTAATGGAGATCTTATCCATGTAGTAAGGCAAGAAAAGAAAATACAGGTCAGAAAGGAAGAATTAACACTGTCCCTATTTACAGAAAATGTAAAAAGTGCCAAGGAATCTGCAAAACTTCTAGAATTAAGCAGGTTCAGCACGAGTTTTTGTTGTTGTTGTTGTTGTTGTTTAATTTTTTTTAAAGATTTTTATTTATTTATTTGACAGACAGAGTCACAAGTAGGCAGAGAGGCAGGCAGAGAGAGAGGAAGGGAAACAGGCTCCCCGCTGAGCAGAGAGCCCGATGCGGGGCTCGATCCCAGGACCCTGGGATCATGACCTGAGCCGAAGGCAGAGGCTTTAACCCACTGAGCCACCCAGGTGCCCCAGCACAAGTTGAAGAATACAAGATAAAGATGCAAAAACCTATTGTATTTCTATTCTAACAATGAATATGTATATGTGAATATATATGAACATATATCAATAACATATGAACAATGAATATGTGGGCACTGAAATTAAAAATAGAATCCCATCACTCAATATAATCACTCCAAAACAAGAAATACTCAGGTGTAAATCTAACAAAGTATGTTCAAGGTTTGTATGCCAAAAACTGCACAATGTTGATGACGGAAATCAAAGGGATTATTTATTTATTTATTTATTTATTTATTTATTTTAATTATTATTTATAAAGGGAGAGACAGGATGTTCATGAATGGGACGGCTCACATAGCAAAGACACTAATTCTCCTCCCCAAATTTAAGGATGGATTTGGCATGATTCTTATCAAAATCCCAACAGGATTTTTCTGGGGATAAAGGCACAACTGATCTAAATGTATATGGAAAGACAAAGGTGCTAGAAAAGCCGCAACAACCTTGAAAAGGAAGAATAAAATGGAAGGGATCGCTCTGCCCAGGAGTGAAGCTGTGACATAACACAGCTAACATCCTCAAGGCCACGTGGTATTGGTGAGATGGAGGTTCATGGATTGATGGGACAGAATAGAGAACCCAAGAATAGACCCATGCAGATATACCAGGGACTGAGAACGTCATCATCCCACAAGTGGTCCCCATGCCATAATTTTGCAGGTGGTTCCCGTGGAGAGAAACAAGGGGAAGGGTACACTGACCTCTCTGTAGTAATCGGCTCTTACGCCAGCAGGGGAGTCTACAAATTCCCTCCCAGCTAGCTTAATTTAGGAACCAAAAGCAGGTCAGACTTTGAGTGTAGAGCAGGATCTTATCACCGACCATAACTGTGTAATTTCCCCTCGCTTCCTGACTAGGTCTTTATTTGGCCTCTTATGAAAGTGAGAGCCCAGAGAACCAAACAGAAAAAGAGAGGTGGAAATCTCTAAGGTGAGTCTGTGAGCCAAGACGGTGGTGGGGACGGGCTGGGGAGGAGACGGGTGGGTGCTTGGGGCCAGGGCAAGGCCCAGGGGCTTTGTGGGTCCCCAGGTCCACAGGGAGGGGGGCAGGTCAGGCCAGGCTCTCAGGGGTTGGCGGGGGCAGAACTCAAGCGCTGGAGTGGGAGGGAAGCTGGGATTGCAGACCACACAAGCCCCACGCCCATGGCTGAGGCTGTCCCTAGGGGGTGTCAGGTCGTGTGTCCAGGCCCGGGAACCCCCTGTCTTATGGCAGAAAGTGAGGCAGCCCCTACTGCTTGTTCAGCCTGCAGATGTAGCCAAGTGGAGGCTGGCGTGGGCCCGAGGTTGTGGGCTCTGACGACTGAGCCAAGAGGGGTGTACGGAGCCCCTCTGGGGTGGGAGTCTCCTGCCTAGCAGGAGAAGTACAGTCCCCACCCTGGGCATATTTAAATCTGCAGGTCTTCTATTTTGGGGAAGACGTGAGAAGCAGGAAGAGGAGGAAGAGGAGGAGGAGAGGAGGAAGCCACAGCCCTGTGGCTGCTGGCCCCGCAGAAAACAGAGGTGTTGGCACCTCACTGCTTTGTAAACCGTGACCCTGTGGGCTGGCGCCCACCCTGACAACCACACAGCACGGGAGACCTTTCTCCACCTTCCGTGGAACTTCAGCCCTGGGGAGGGCCCAGGGCCTCCTGACCTGCAGGGAGCACATGCCTGGGGGGCTCTGCCTTTGGCATGGTGGGGGTCACATTGCTGGCCAGTCTGTCCAGCAAGGACAAGGACATGGCATCGCCCCAGCATGGTGGGTGACTACGGTGTCACTCTCCCTGGGTGATGAGTGCCACAGAGGCTGACCCCCACCCCGTCTGTCCCCAGGTGGCCTGGGAGCCCCCACATCTGCAGCAGGCACCATGCCAGTGGCCTCTGTCGTTCTGCTGATGGACCCTACCCTGTCCCCCAAGATGGGCTCTGCAGCTCAATTCATCCCCTTTCCGGATCCTGCTGGTATCAGGGGACAGCTTTCTGGTGACAGCTGTGACGCTGGTCAGAGGACAAATCTGAGTCACAAAAATGACAACATGTACAGTACATTGTAAAATTCAGAGTTGGTATAAACACGTCCATCCACCTTGCATATACATGTCCACACGGCCACTCACTCATGGGCCTGGGATCGGCTTCTACTGGGATGCAGGGCAGTCTCTCGGCTCAGGCCTGGGGATGCTACAGCCTCGGGTCAGCAGAGGGACATGGTGGCCATTTCCACTCCATAGATCCCAAGTTGGGCTGACAGGGCCTGGGAAACAGACACGCACAGGCCTACATGTGGCCAGATACCTCTCTTACTGGGGTGGAGTGGGGTGGGGCTGAGGAGCCCTCCATGGGGCTCCTCTCCTTGGGATCCCCCTGCCCCCAGACCATCACACACTGAGTCAAGTTTGGGACGGACCATGCAGCCGCTGAGCCTGTACCAAGCATGGGACCAGGTCTCCCGGTCAGGAAGGCAGGGAGGATGGTGTGTACCCCCTCCTGGTCAGGACCTGCTGGGCAGAGGGGGGTGTGCATGTTGGGGTACACTGACCCACCCCGGCCAGTGCCTGGGCCCCACTCAGTGCCGGACATGGCTGTCCTGGTGGCATGGACTTGGGTCCCCTATGAGGGACAGGCAAAGACAGAGCAGCCAACACTTCTGGTGCCTCCTCTGACTCAGGGAATTGTGCCCGGTGCACCCAGGACCTCAGTAAGGGTCCAGAAGGCATGAGAACGTTCTGGTTGAGCAGGACCAGCCTTTGCATCTGAGACCCCAGAGAGGGGGAGTAGGGACTGGACTCCAGCCAGACTCAGGCTCCCACCCTGCCTTAGGCTATACCTAGCTCCTGCTGGGGCCCCGAGGAATTGTTCTCTGTTTCCTGCTTCTGTGGCCTTGTCCATGCAGTTCCCACTGCCTGGCATGCTTTTCCCCACTTTGTCAATCCAGTCAGAAGGGCGGCCTCCAGGGAGGGACTCCTGACACGCACCCCGTCTGCATGCCTGCTCCCTCCAGCCCCTCAGTGGCTCTGCAGAGTGGGGCTAGACAGGATGGCAGGGAGGCTGGGACTGACCTCCCCACCCCTGCTGCACAGGTGAGGGGGAGGCAGCCCCTGATGAGCCCCCACGAAGGGGGTGAGTGTGTTTGTGTTCAAGTTCACCCAGGGGCCCTTGAACCTGCTCTCCACTTATTCTGAGCAGCGGTTGGGTCGATGCCCCAGTGCAGCCAAGAGGAGGGCCTTCTCTCGGACTCCTGCCTGGTGGCCCCCCAGGCAAAAATCGGTCCCTTTGCCAGGTGCAGCCTCAGAGCCCCAACAGGGATGGCGCCCTGCTGACGGCCACGAAATTCCTTAGTCACACCCCCGCATGCATGGCCCTTCCCTGCAGGGGCCACTTTGTCCTCCTGCTGACCTGGCCTCAGTCCTTACAGCTGGATTCCATGACCCACAGGGGGTCTGGAGGGGGGCGCTGCACCAGGGTGAGGGTCAGCAGCTTAGGTGGTGCCCAAGACTGATGCCCGGGAGGCTCGGCCCAGGCCCAGGTGACAGGGGCCCCCAACATGAAACCCAGCTCTGTGCCCCAGAGACCAAGGAGAGGGCCTGGCTGTGGTCTCTTTTCGTGCTTTTCCTCCGAGCCCTCCAGAGAGGGAAAAGTGGGTGGAGGAGTGGAGGGAGGACAAGAAGACATCCCTGACCGGGCTTTGTGGGCCTGGCTGGCATTCAGAATTAGTTCATTCTGCCTTGGGTGATGCATGGGTCTGCTGAGACCCCTGACCCCATATGGCTTATCACTGGAGAGGTACCCCACCATTCCCTGGCCCCCACAGTTCCTGAAGCGAGGGCATCTCCATCATGACCTGAGATTTATCCCAGCAACCTAGCCACATCCGGGCCTCTGCAGAAGCCTGGTCATCCCACCTAGCAGCCCTCCAGGGTAGGACCCCCAACACTATAGGCCTCATATGAGGTTCTCAAGGAAGGGGCACCCCCTAAGCAACACCCCAGACTCTTAATTTTCAACTGCTGACACAGCCATTGAGGGGCCAAGGAAGCAAGAAGCCGAAAAGCTCAGCCCAGAGCTGGAGTCAGGAGTGCCTTGGCTGGAAACCCCATTTGCCCCTGAAACTCAGTCACCTGTGCCAAGCCCCAAGCCTGGAGCTTTACACGCAGCCTCACAAACCCTGTAGGGTAGATACTGTCACTGTCCCATTTGGCAAGTGACAAAACAGAGACTCAGGAAGGCAAAGCCACTGCTCCTAGACACTCGGCTCACAGGGATGCCGCCTGCCGCCTGCACCTTCCAGAATCCACCAGCCCCCAGAGCTCACTCCTGAGGGTGTGGAGAAGCCAGGGGGACCAAGGGAACTGCAGCTGGCCTCCTGGTCTTCCAGCAAACACAGACGCAGTGACACACAGCTTTCCTCTACTCCTGCCCCTGCTTTTTGTGGCTGGTCTGTGCCCCCCCAGTGGCCCACAATTCGGGAGTGCCCTGCGGTGTCTCATACACACTCCAGAAGAAACCTGCTGCCTCCAGCTACCCTACATGGGCCCTGTGGGGTGAAACCATGCCTCGTCCCCGGCAGCAGAAGACAGCAGGCCTCACCTACCCCCATCATGCCACCTTCTATCACCAGCATGCATGTTATGAGGTTCCTGTCCAGCTGCCTCACATCTTCACTGATTTCCACTCCCCAGGACTCAGGGAGGAGCCCTGGGGCCCTGGGCCAGGAGAAAAATCCAGGAGACAAAACCCACGCACAGCATACCTCTTGGCCAAAACTGTGGCCTTGCCCATGGCCGAGCAGGGTACCTACCACCGTCTTCCTCTGGCATCCGGCCCTGAGCCTCCAGGCAGGACCAGAGAGATGGGAAGATTCGGTGGAGATGCATCGACCTGAGGCATCAGCAAGAACCCTCACTACTGACCAGTGGGCCTTCACCAAGGGGACAAGCTAAGAGAACAACAATTCGGCAAAGAGGAGGGAGCTGAAATCCAGAATGGGGTGGAGAGCAATGGCAGGCCAGACAGTGAATGACCCCATAGGGCCGACCAAGGAGCCTGAGGTTTATACCGAAAGCTCCGGGAGCGAGCAGGCCAGGGGGGCAGGCACTGAAGAATTTTAGGGAGGGATGTCATGTTTAATCCGATCTGTCAATTTGACAAGGCTGTAGGGTGTCCAGATATTTGAGCGAACATGATTCCGAGTTTGTCTGTGAGGGGGTTTCTGGATGAGGTTCCCCTTTGAATCAGTAGACCGGGTAATGTAGATCGCCCTCCCCAGCATGCGTAGGCCTCATCCCATAGATTGAAAGCCTAAGGGAGAATTTTCTCTCTGCCTCTCTTCTGCATCTGGATTGGAATTTACCCCGTTGGTTCTCCAACCATCTCGTGCTCAGCAGATCTTGGGACTTCTCAGCCTTCATAATTACGTGAGCTAATTCCTTATAATAAATCTATCCATCTATGACCTATCTCTCCTTTGGTTCCTCTGGAGAACACAGACTAATACCAGGCGGAGCACTGCCAGCTTTGGAAAGATCTCTTTGACACCTTTTAACTCAATAATTCTACGTTTTTAATCTATCCCAAGGGGAAAAAAAAATCAAGATTAGTCCAGTATGTGCATAACAGAAAAGTAACGAATGGTTACATTTTTCCTGTTCCACTGGCAGAGAGCAGGTGAATTTAGCTCCCTGCCCCCCCCTCCTCCAGCCCAGCGGGGAGCCTGGAGAGCCTCCCACCAACTCCCACCTGCTGAGGAGCCACACCTGAGCCATTTCTGAGAACCCCCGGGGGACACTGGTGCCTGCCCCTGGCCTCCACGTGCACACGGGATGAGCCAGGCAGTGAAGGGCTGAGTGCTACGCTGACCTCAGTGCAGCCTGGCAACGCAGAAAACTTTTCCATCGATTTATTTACTCCCATGGCTTTATGGACAGTTAACACCCTCTTTATTTCAATAATGATTTACCTCTTTGGAAGACGGCCATATGGAGCCCGGTTTGGGTTTCAATTAAGATCTCTTCATGCTAACGTACACAACCTCTCCAGGTAGGTCTGCCTCGAGAGCTCATTGTCAGAGCTCAAACGCCACAGCCCTTAGCCGGGAGACCTGCTGGCGGGTGACGGGGTTGAGAGGAGAAGGTGGGCTGGCCCCGGGTGTGGCCGCGGAGGTGGCCAGGGAGGGCCAGATGTGGAGCCTAGTTTGAAGGTAAAGCCGACAGGATTTGCTGAGGACGTGCCAGTCAAACACAAAAGCCAAGGAGAGGTCAAAGCTGACTCGGGGGGTTTTTGGCCTCAGCCAATGAAAGAGTGACCTTGCCGTATATCCTGAGATGCAGGAAGACCGGGAGAGGAGCAGGACTGCAGAGGAAAGTCGGGAATTTGACACGGAGCGTGTTCTCCTGGAGATGTCCATTCGACAGCCCAGGGAAGACAGTGAGGATGGACAGTGATGCTGGGGTTCAGAGGGCAATCACGCCTAGAAGGCTTCCGTTTGTGGGTTGCCTCTAAAGCTAGATGACGCATGTATGGAATAGTGAACAGAGGGAGATACCCAAGCCTTGGGCCTCTCGAATGTTCAGAGGCTGAGAAACAAGGCAGAGCCTTCAAAGGATGTTGACAAGGAATTTCTAGAGGTCAAGAGGGAAACCAAAGACGAATCTGAAGCTGATACAGACCCGGGAAGGAGAGGGTGGCCAGCTGCATCCAATGCTGTGGAGAAGCCATGTAAGACAAGGACCAAGAGCTGGCCTCTGGGTTGTCAATACGGGGCAATGAGTGGCGGTCCCCAGGGAGGAGTTGCAGGGAAATGTTAGGGGCGAAAATCTGACGGAAGATGGTGCCAAATAAAATGGAAAGCTTGAGTATCCTGCAGAAGAATGGGCAGGAGATGAAAACAGTTCACGGAAGATATGTGATTGACCCAGACATGTGAGAAGATGCTCACAGGTCCCAGCGATGCTCATGTTCGCATTGACCATGATGTGTCCCTCCAACCAGGGAGATCCTTCTCCCAGCCCTCAGATCGATCTCCTGGGTGTTCCAAGTGATCTGACCTCAGTACAGCTGTGTTACAGGGACAAGGAAAGCCCTATAGGGTCCCCCTACTGCTCCGTCCTCTTAACTTCTCCCCCCAGCAATGCTCTCCCCTTCCCTCTGAGGAAGACCACATGGGTATACCATTTTTAAGTCTTAGATCGACCAAAATAGTCATCATCATCATCATCATCATTGTAACATTGTGTGGGCAAAGCTGAAGAAATGGGCCCTCCCACCTTGCTGTTTGGGGTATAAATTGCTAACCCCCCTACAAAAGTGAGTCTGGCAATTTCCCCCCAAATTACAAGTCTGTGGAATGCAGCAATCCCAGTGCTAGAAAGTTTTCTTCCCATCACGCTCGCACACCACCAAATGAACAAGCCCGCATAAGGCTATTCGTTGTGGCACTTCGTGACAGCAGAAGCTTGGAGAACACCGGAATGTCGATAGGAAACTGGTGAAATCAAGCACTGCATGGGCAGAGCATAGAACACTGTGCAGCCGTGAAGAGGATGGTCTTTGTGCACTGGTGTGAAAAGCTACCCATGAGATGGTACAGATAGAATGCAACACGTAGGGTAGGTTGGCATTCGCATAAAGAGGGACGGGAAGGAATATATATTTACATTTGCTCATGTTACATTAAAAATATCCTTGAAACTCTAAAAACATTTAAAAATACACAAAAACCTCACAATAAGGGGCAACTGGGTGAACAGAGAAAGATTTTCGGTCTTGGTGCTATGCAATAAGTTACCTATTCAAGAATGAAGTTAATTTTTTAAAATTTAATACATACATGGAGAGAGAACATATCTGAGAATCTGAGGGGAGAAGCCTTCCAATGTCTAGCTGTGGGAGATTTCCCTGCATGTGGGATTACCAGACAGGAGCCATATATTCTCTTACACAGAATAGTGCAACATTGCTTTCTAGAATAATGATAGCACCACAGTGCATTCCCATGATTCATGGGTCCCCAAATCCTTGACAAGACTTAGCATCTCAGGATATGTTCTGCTGCAAGATATGTGCCTCAAAATGAAGAAGGAAGTCAAGAAAGATGACGAGGGTCAGTCATTGTAGGATCCAACACAGGGCGAGAACAAGGGAAGTCCTAGGAGACAAAGGGGCAGTGTCCAGAAAATACCCAGGACTGATTGGAGTCAGCAGGGCCTTTAACACTGTGAATTATTTTCAGTCAGACTTTGATTTTAAATTTTAATTTTAAAAATAATGCCTAGTTCCAAGTCATAAAACTCCATTCAAGCATTTTCAAACAAAGAATTACAGTAATTCACTGTGGGTAGGTAGGGTCGGGTTTCCGAATCTGAGAGGGTATGTGACCTTGCAAGGGAGGTCTGCTCCCAGGGCAATGAGCAGGGCCATGGGAAAGTACACAGACAGAAAAAGATGGCTAAATCTCTCAAAGGTTATCTCCTTCCAGAATAATAGGATCCCAAACACACAGGGCTACCAGGAGGAACACCTGCGGACAGAGGATGGGGAGAGGCGGCCAGACAGATGCTCTGTTCTAGGTGCGTATGACCAAAAACAGAGGGCTCCCTCTCCCCACCCTACCCCAAAAGTCAAAGTCAGGGGTTACCATTTCTCCTCAAGAGAAGCCAACCACCTTCCAGCTACATGTTGCAAAAGGTAAGCCTTGAGTGAGGGTAGCTGAGTGATTAGGGGCCCTCTCCCTCCACATACTCCCCATCCACAGAGTAGAAACTCTAGCCCAGGTGCTTCGGTCAGGGAATATTGGAGCCCTGATCACCCTCACCCCAGCTGACTTGTAGGATGTTCTACATTGGGAGAGGCAAGCCAACAACACCAAGAGGCTATACTAGTGCTCTGCTATGGAGTGGTGGATCACAGGTTTTGTAGAGAGAGGCAAGCTGTAAGAACAGAGAACTCCCAAGATCTACCCAAAGAAAATGACTTTACTTGAAACAGAGTGTAGGGGAGCTCCAGCTGGAGAGTATTCTCAAAAACAATAAATTTTGGAGGTAAACAATCAATAAGAGACTGACTGGTGGGTTCTTGAGAACAATCTAAGCCATATATCAGCTAGCTTACCGGAGATAGCCATGGAAAAGAACCCATGAGGAACCTAGTCTTCTTTTCCCCAACCTCCAATAGTAGGAAGGACTCACTGTCCTTTGGGTGCTTATGACCATATATCATCAAGGCCACCAACCACTCCCAAAGCCAAAGTCACACGTTTCAGGCTTCCACTGAGACTATGCCCCACTCCCCACAAACTAACAATTATTGCAGTTAGCTATCACTGCATAAGAAATCACCCCAAAATTAGGGGCTTCCTAAAAACAATCACTTTATTTTATCTCACGATTTGGTTGGTGGGAAATTCAGGGGCTCCGTTGAAAAGTCTCCCACCCCATGCGACACCAACAGAGGTCACTTGGCGGTATTCAACTAATCGATGGGTTGGTCTAAGAGAATCTCACTGTAAAAGAAAAACCCAGATTTTTTTTCTTCCCATATAGGGAAAAACCCAGTTCTTCCCTACCATGAGTTTCTTCCCTGTGAGTCTCCTTCACTAACTTACATAGAACACTTGACTTCTGACATTTCTGGTCATCAATTGTATGCAGGTTTCCCCCCACAACAAGCAGTTCTCTGTGAATTTTGGAGGTAAACAATCAATAAGGCCCTTTTTAAGACCCTTGCAAATTCTTAAGCAATAAGAACTCTAGGAACATATGTTGTTCTAACTAGGCATCCTACAAAATAACTCAATTCTGAGTTGTTAATCTCTACTAGGAGATAGTGTCAGATGACACAGGATAAGGGCTTGATCACACGAGACTGTACCCACCACCAACACTTAGGGAGCCAAACTGTTGAAGACCAGTCTGTTACCTGTGTGTCTGGCCAATCAACTATAGATTAAAGATTCCAGTGCTCCCTTCTTTGGGTTCTATTAATTTGCTAGAGCAGTTCACAGAGTTCAGAGAAACACTTGCATTTACCAGTTTATTAAAGGATATAATAAAGCATACAGAAGAACAGCCAGATGAAGAGATACACAGGGTGAATCTACGAGGGCCCTAAGCATGGGACCTTCTGTCCCCATGGAGTAGACATGTGTCATCCTCCCAAACTGGATGTACTCACCAACCTGGAAGCCCTCTGAGCCCCCTCCTATTAGAATTCAATGGAATCTTCTTCATGTAGGCATGCTCAATTACTAAATACATTTCTAGCTCCCCTTCTGTCTTCAGAGAATGGTAGGGGTGGGGAGTGTTGAAAATTCCAAGTTTCTGATCAGGGCTTGGTCTTTCTGGTGACCAGTCCCCAGCCTGGAGTGATCCAGAAGCCCACACAGAGTCACCTAGTTAGAACAACTTATGTTCCTAGAGTTCTTATCGCTTAAGAATTTGCAAGGGTCTTAAAAGCTCTGTATCAGGGTTGGGATCAAAGGCCAAATATTAAAACAAGAGATATTCCTAGTATTTATCACTGAGGAAATTACAAAGGTTTCCAGAACTCTGTGCCAGGAACCAGAAGAAGAGACCAATATGTATTTTCTGTCATCTCAAACTCATTCATATGACTAGCACATTGGTGGGGGGAATGACAGTAAGGTTGAGCTCAGAGGAGACTGTTAACAGGAACACCTATGGTTGTCCTCTATGAATGATTAGCTCAAAACAATGAACATGTTAATCCTAGGGTAATCAGGCTTTTTACATGGTGGCTGGATTGCTCCACAGTGAGAAGGTGCCTGATTCCTTATGACCTAGTCTCAAAAGTCCCAGAATATTACTTCCACTGCATTCTGTTGCTTGGGTGTGATCTAAATCCAGATCACAATAGTCAGACTTGATTTTTAAAAATTAACCTTATACTGTTTCAAAGAAGTAAACCTTAAACATAAGGAGACTAAAAGGTTTGAAATAAAATGGTAGAAAAAGATGTACTAGGCAAATATTCACCAAAAGCAATTTGGCCTAGCTATACTAATATCAGACTTAGGAGAATTTAAGACAAAAAACATTTAGTAAAGGTAAAAGGAGACACTATATAATGTCTAAATCCATTCGGGCTCCTATAAGAAAAATCACTAACTGGGTAGATTACAAACAATCAGAAATTTATGCCTGGGAAGTCCAAGATCAAGGCACCAGCATGGTTATCTTCTGGCGAAAGCCCCCTTCTGGGTTCATAGATGGTGACTTCTCACTGTGTCCCCACATGGTAGAAGGGGCAAGGAATCCCTTCAGAGCCTCTTTTGTGAGACGTTCATCCTATTCATGAGGGTTCCACCTTCCCAGTCTAAGCACCACTCAAATGCCCCACCGCTTAACACCATCATCTTTGGGGGTTAGGATTTCAACATGTGAATTTTGAGGGAACATAAATATTAAAAATATAGAGATATAATGATAAAGATAATGATAAAGATAAATATAATGATAAAGAACTCAGTTCAATATCAAAATATCATAATACAAAATCTGTATGAATCCAATAACGTAGCTTCAAAATATAAAAAGCCAAACTTGAAAGAACAAATAGGGGAAATTCCAAAAGTCCTAGAGGAAGACTTTAACATATCTCTCTCAATAGTTGATAAATACATCAATAAGGTTGCAAGAAAGTAGGAGAAATCCCCCTGGCCCAACCCTTAGATAAGTGCCTTTTTAGATTTTGCTCTTAAGAATCATCCCAATAAAGCATTTCTAGAAATAGAAAAGAATAAGACCAAACATTCCAAGAGAAAAATGGACAAAGAATGAAAAAACAACTCATACACAAAAGGGAGGAATGAGAGGCCCTTAAATATATGAAACAGTACACATTCCCATCCATGATAAGAGAACTGCAAGTTAAAGTCACAACAACATATTTTTTACCCATAATACTGGCAATGCACTCTTAACAACTTGTCAAGATTGTGGGGAAATAGGCACTCATATTAGCCTCCTCAGGCTGCCATAACAGAAGAACATAGACTGAGTGGTTTAAACAGCAAAATTCGTTTTCTCACAGTTCTGGAGGCTAGGAATCTAAAAACCAAGGTGCCGGTTGATTTTTGTTTCTGGTAAGATTCTATTCATAGCTTGCAGGCAGATACCAGCCATTTTGCTATGTGCTCACAGACCTCTTCGTTGGACAGGTGTCTCTTTCCTCACTCCTGAAGTCCCATGTCTCCCTCTGGTATCCTTTCTCTTCCACCTCAAGAACTTCTGTGAGCATTTCTTTGATTATGGTTTTGCTGGTGACAAATCTCAGTTTCCTGAGACACATCTTGATTTCAGCATCATGCCTAATGGATATTTCCACTGGATATAGAATTCCAGATTGACAGTTATCTCCCTTCAGTACCATCCCCCCCTTTTTTAAAGTAAGCTCCATGCTGGGAGCCCAACACAGGGCTTGAACTCCTGACCCTGATATCAAGACCTGAGTTGAGATCAAGAGTCAGATACTTAACCTACTGAGCCACCCAGGTGCCCCTTTGCTTCAGCACTTTATAAAGATGTTGCCCCACTGTCTTCTGGCCTCTATGGTTTCTTTCTTTCTTTTTTTTAATTAACATATAATGTATTATTTGCCCCAAGGGTACAGGTCTGTGAATCGTCAGGCTTACATACTTCACAGCACTCACCATAGCACATACCCTCCAATATCCATAACCCCACTACCCTGTCCCTACCCCCCACCCTCAGCAACCCTCAGTTTGTTTTGTGAGAAGAAGAGTCTCTTATGGTTTCTCCCTCCTGATCCCATCTTGTTTCACTTTTTCCTTCCTTACTCCCCAAACCCCCAACGTTGCCTCTCAAATTCTTCATATTAGGGAGATCATATGGTAATTGACTTTCTCTGATTGACTTATTTCACTTAGCATAATACCCTCTAGTTCCATCCATGTCGTTGCAAGTGTCAAGATTTCGGGTTTTTTGATGGCTGCATAGTATTCCAGTGTGTGTGTGTATGTGTGTGTATCACCTCTTCTTTATCCATTCATTTGTTGATGGACATCTAGATTCTTTCCATAGTTTGGCTATTGTGGACACTGCTGCTATAAACATTCATGTGCACGTGCCCCTTCGGATCCCTACATTTGTATCTTTAGGGTAAATATCCAGTAGTGTGATTGCTGGGTCGTAGGGTAGCTCTATTTTTAACTTTTTTGAGGAACCTCCATGCTGTTTTCCAGAGTGACTGCACCAGCTTGCATTCCCACCAACAGTGTAGGAGGGTTCCCCTTTCTCACCAACATCCTCACCAACATCTGCCATTTCCTGAACAGTTAATTTTAGCCATTCTGACTGGTGTGAGGTGGTATATCATTGTGGTTTTGATTCATATTTCCCTGATGCCGAGTGATGTGGAGCACTTTTTCATGTGTCTGTTGGCCATCTGGATGTCTTCTTTGCAGAAATGTCTGTTCATGTCCTCTGCCCGTTTCTTGACTGGATTATTTGTTCTTTGGGGATTGAGTTTGATAAGTTCTTTATAGATTTTAGATACTAACCCTTTATCTATATGTCATTTGCAAATATCTTCTCCCATTCTGTCAGTTGTCTCTTGGTTTTGTTGACTGTTTCCTTTACTGTGCAAAAGCTTTTGATCTTGATGAATTCCCAATAGTTCACTTTTGCCCTTGCTTCCCTTGCCTTTGGTGATGTTTCTAGGAAGCAGTTGCTGTGGCTGAGATTGAAGAGGTTGCTGCCTGTGTTCTCCTCAAGGATTTTGATGGATTCCTGTCTCATAATTAGGTCTTTGATTCATTTTGAGTCTATTTTTGTGTTGGTGTAAGGAAATGGTCCAGTTTCATTTTTTTGCATGTGGCTGTCCAATATTCCCAACACTATTTGTTGAAGACACTCTCTTTTTTTCCACTGGACATTCTTTCCTGCTTTGTCAAAGATTAGTTGGCCATAGAGTTGCCCATTTCTGGGCTCTCTGTTCTGTTCCATTGATCACTGTGTCTGTTTTTGTGCCAGTACCATACTGTCTTGATGATGACAGCTTTGTAATCGAGTCTGAAGTCTGGAATTGTGATGCTACCAACTTTGGCTTTCTTTTTCAATATTCTTTTGGCTATTCAGGGTCTTTTCTGGTTTCATACAAATTTTAGGACTATTTGTTCCATTTCTTTGAAAAAATTAATGGTATTTTGATAGGGATTGCATTAAATGTGTAGATTGCTTTAGGTAGCATAGACATTTTCACAATATTTGTTCTTCCAATCCATGAGCATGGAGCGTTTTTCCATTTCTTTGTGTCTTCCTCAATTTCTTTCGTGAGTACTTTATAGTTTTCTGAGCAGAGATTCTTTGCCTCTTTGGTTAGGTTTATTCCTAGGTATCTTATGTTTTTGGGTGCAAGTGTAAATGGGATTGACTCCTTAACTTCTCTTTCTTCTCTCTTGCTATTGGTGTATAGAAATGCAACTGATTTCTGTGCATTGATTTGATATCCTGACACTTTACTGAATTCCTGTATGAGTTCTGGTAGTTTTGGAGGGGAGTCTTTTGGGTTTTCCACGTAAAGTATCATATCATCTGCAACAAGTGATAGTTTGACGACTTCTTTGCCAATTTGGATGCCTTTTATTTATTTTGTTGCTGTTGTTGTTGTTATTGTTGTTTGATTGCTGAGACTAGGACATCTAGTACTATTTTGAATGGTAGTGGTGATAGTGGACAGCCCTGCCATGTTCCAGAACTTAGGCAAAAAGTTCTCAGCTTTTCCCCATTGAGAATGATATTCACTGTGGGTTTTTTATAGATAGCTTTGATGATATTGAGGTATGTACCTCTATCCCTACACTTTGAAGAGTTTTGATCAAGAAAGGGTGCTGTACTTTGTCAAATGCTTTTTCAGCATCTATTGAGAGTATCATATGGTTCTTATTCTTTCTTTTATTAATGTATTGTATCACATTGATTGATTTGCAGATGTTGAACCAAACTTGCAGCCCAGGAATAAATCCCACTTGGTCATGGTGAATAATCCATTTAATGTACTGTTGGATCCTATTGGCTAGTATTTTGGCGAGAATTTTCGCATCTGTGTTCATCAAGGATATTGGTCTGTAATTCTCTTTTTTGATGGGGTCTTTGATTTTGGGATCAAGGTATGCTGGCCTCATAAAATGAGTTTGGAAGTTTTCCTTCCATTTCTATTTTTTTCGAACAGTTTCAGGAGAATAGGTATTAATTCTTCTTTAAATGTCTGGTAGCATTCCCCTGGGAAGCTGTCTGGCCCCGGGCTCTCGTTTGTTGGGAGATGTTTACTGATTGTTTCAATCTCCTTACTGGTTATGGGTCTGTTCAGGTTTTCTATTTCTTCCTGGTTCAGTTTTTGATAGTTGATATGTCTCTAGGAATGCATCCATTTCTTCCAGATTTTCAAACTTGCTGGTGTATAGTTGCTCATAATATGTTCTTATAATTGTATTTCTTTGCTGTTGGTTGTGATCTCTCCTCTTTCATTCATGATTTTATTAATTTGGGTCCTTTCTCTTTTCTTTTTGATAAGTCTGGTTAGGGGTTTATCAATCTTATTAATTCTTTCAAGGAACAACCTCCTAGTTTCGTTGATTTTTTTTCTACTGTTCTTTGGTTTCTATTTCATTTGTTTCTGCTCTGATCTTTATTATATCTCTTCTCCTGCTGGGTTCAGGCTTTCTTTGCTGTTCTTTCTCCATCTCCTTTAGGTGCAGGGTTAGGTTGTGTACCTGAGACCTTTCTTGTTTCTTGAGAAAGGCTTGTATTGCTATATACTTTCCTTCAGGACTGCCTTTGCTCTGTCCCAAATATTTTGAACAATTGTGTTTTAACTTTCACTTGTTTCCATCAATTTTTTTAAATTCTTCTTTAATTTCCTTGTTAACACATTCATTCTTTAGTAGGAAGCTCTTTAGCCTCCATGTATTTGGGTTCTTTCCAAATTTCCTCCTGTAGTTGAGTTCTAGATTCAGAGCATTGTGGTCTGAAAATATGCAGGGAATGATCCCAATCTTTTGGTAGTTGAGACCTGATTTGTGACCCGGATGTGATCCATTCTGGACAATGCTCCATGTGCACTAGAGAAGAATGTGCATTCTGTTGCTTTGGGATGGAATGTTCTGAATATATCTGTGATGTCCATCTGGTCCAGTGTGTCATTAAAAGCCTCTATTTCCTTGTTGAGCTTTTGTTTAGATGATCTGTCCATTTCAGTGAGGGGAGTGTTAATGTCCCCTACTATTATTGTATTATTGTTGATGTTTTTCTTTGATTTTGTTATTAATTGGTTTATATAGTTGGCTGCTTCCATGTTAGGGGCATAGATATTTAAAATTGTCAGATCTTCTTGTTGGACAGACCCTTTGACTATGATATAGTGTCCTTCCTCATCTCTTATTATATTCTTTGGCTTAAAATCTAATTTATCTGATATAAGGATTGCCACCCCCAGCTTTCTTGTGATGTCCATTAGCATGGTAAATTGTTTTCCACCCCCTCACTTTAAATCTGGAGGTGTCTTTGGGTCTAAAATGACTTTCTTGTAGACAGCATATTGATGTTTGTTTGTTTTTTTTAATCCATTCTGATACCCTGTGTCTTTTGATTGGATCATTTAGCCCATTTACATTCATGGTAACTATTGAGAGATACGAATTTAATGCCATTTTATTGCTGTTTAGTGTCTCTGTTCCTTTCTGGTCTATTACTTTTAAGCTCTCTCTTTGCTTAGAGGCCCCCTTTCAATATTTCCTGTAGAGCTGGTTTGATGTTTACAAATTCTTTTAGTTTTTGTTTGCCCTGGAAGCTTTTTATCTCTCCTTCTATTTTCAATGATAGTCTAGTTGGATATAGTATTCTTGGCTGCATGTTTTCTCATTTAGTGCTCTGAATATATCATGCCAGTTCTTTCTGGCCTGCCAGGTCTCTGTGTATAAGTCTGCTGCCAGTCTAATATGTGTAAAAATAACATTGTATGTTACAGATTTCTTGTCCCGGGCTGCTTTCAGGATTTTCTCTTTGTCACTAAGACTTGTAAGTTTTACTGTTAGATGACATGGTGTGGACCTATTCTTTGAGGGGGGTTCTCTGTGCCTCCTGGATTTTGATGCTTGTTCCCTTTCCCATATTAGGGAAATTCTCTACAATAATTCACTCCAATATACCTTCTGCCCCCACCTTCTTCTTCTAGAATCCCAATTATCCAGTATTTTTCATCTTATGGTATCACTTAACTCTTGAATTCTCCCCTCATGGTCCAGTAGTTGTTTATCTCTCTTTTGCTCAGCTTCTTTATTCTTCAACATTTGGTCTTCTATATCACTAATTCTCTCTTCTGCCTCATTTATCCTAGCAATAAGTGACTCCATTTTTTTAAGATTTTATTTATTTACTTGACAGACAGAGACCACAAGTAGGCAAGAGAGGCAGGCAGGGAGAGAGAGGAGGAAGCAGGCTCTCCGCGGAGCAGAGAGCCTGATGCGGGGCTCGATCCCAGGACCCTGGGATCATGACCTGAGCCGAAAACAGAGGCCTTAACCCACTGAGCCACCCAGGTGCCCCGAGCCTCCATTTTTTATTGCACCTCATTAATAGCTTTTTTAAAAATTTCAGCTTGGTTAGATTTTAGTTCTTTTATTTCTCCAGAAAGGGCTTTTATTTCTCCAGACAGCGTTTCTCTAATATCTTCCATGCCTTTTTCAAGCCCAGCTAACACCTTGAGAATCACCATTCTGAACTCTAGATCTGACATATTACCAATGTCTGTATTGATTAGGTCCCTAGCCTTCGGTATTGCCTCTTGTTATTTATTTTGTGGTGAATTTTTCTGCCTTGTCATTTTATTCAGATAAGAATATATGAACAAGAGAATAAATACTAAATATGTGGCACAGACCCCATAAAAATGTGCGTTAACCAAATCAGAAGAGGCTCCAAATCAGGGGGAGATGAGGGGGGGTAAAAAGAAGTTCAAAAAAAATTTTTTTTCATTAAAAAACTGTGTGTGTGTGTGTGTGTGTGTGTGTGTATTTGACTGGTGAATAGAACAGAGCCACCCACTTGTTGTTGGGTGTATTTTGGTCTCTTAGAAGAAATTACCTCCCAAAATTTTAAAGTAAGAAAAACTTATATATATATATACACATATATATATATGTATGTATATACAAAAATAAGGGTAAACATGATGAAAGGATGGAATATGACTGTAAAGATGAAATTTTTAAAAAAATTCTAAAAAAGGAGTTGATAAGATAAGTTTGTTGGGAAAAGAAAGTGGAGAGAATTTGCTCAGTCTGGAGACTAGAACAAAGCCCTGTGCCAAATTTAGGGTATATTTTGATCTATTAGAAGAAGTTGTATCCCAAAATTTTTTAGAAGAAATTTTAGAAGAAATTTTATGTATACAAAAAATAAAGTTAGATACAATGAAGGATAAAATGTGACTATAATAATGAAGGTTTAAAAAGATTTTTTTAGAAAGGTATTGTTAAGATAAACTAGTTTAAAAACATTAAAAGAGGAAAGAGTCAAAATTAAAAAGATTGGAATAAGAAAAAAAATTTTAATTTAATTAACTTTGCAAGACTAAAGAATCATGGGGAGAAAGCCATGAATTCCATGCTTCTCTTTACCCTCCTCTGGAATTCCGCTGTTCTCCTTGATCAGTGAGCTTGGTCTTGGCTGGATGTTCTTGCTGATATTCTGGGGGAGGGGGCTGTTGCTGTGATTCTCAATGTCTTGCCCGAGGCGCAATTGGACTGCCCTTGCCAGGGGCAGGGCTAAGTAATCTGCACAGTTCACTCTCCGGAGCTTTTGTTCCCTGAACGCTTTCGCTTTCCATAGAGCTCTGGAGGACGGGAATGAAAATGCCATCCTGTCAGTCTCCTGCCCGGAGGAGCCGAGAGCTTGGGGCCCTGTTCGTCAGTGCACCCTTAGAGAAAAGCAAGTACTCCCTCTCATCTCCCTGGTCTCCAGCCACGCTCTGAGCTCACCCAGCCTGTGACTGAGCATTTCTGTCTCTGATGCTTGGCCCCATTTGGAGTCTCCAAACCCAGCAGAGTCCTGCCACATGCTTTCGCTGCTTCTCCCAGGAGGAAGTTGAGTCTCCCCAGATCTGCCACTTGTGGGGTTCCTGCTCGAAGAGCAGTGGCCTGACTGAGCCACGGATCACAGTTTAAGGTAACCCCAAGCTGAGTGCTCACTCCTCAACTCCATCTCTGTAGCCAGCTTCTCTGCTCTAATACCTGCCAGTTCTGCTACACTCAGACAACCCCTGATCTTTCAGTGGCCCTGTGGGACCTGAGATGACACTGTTCCCTTGAGGGCTCCACCCCTGCTTAGCCTCTGGAGCAACGTCCCTCAGTAGAGCAGACTTCTAAAAGTTCTGACTTTGGGCTCCATTGTTCCGCCGCTTGCGGGAGCCAGCCCTTCCCTCCCGTGGTCTATCTTCCCATTGCTTCGGATTCACTTCTCTGCATATCCTACCTTTAAGAAAGTGGTTGATTTTCTGTTTCTAGAATTGCTTCTCTTCTTCTCTTCAATCTCCTGTTAGATTTGTAGGTGTTAGGAATGGTTTGATTACTATCTAACTGAACTCCTGCAATCTGATGTCATCTCTGAACTCCTGCAATCTGATGTCATCTCTGTCTTCTACTCCTCTGCCATCTTGACTCCTCTTCTTAGGGTCTTGTTTTTATTATCCATTCTGATACACTGTGTCTTTTTATTGGGGCATTTAGCCCATTTACATTCAGGGTAACTATTGAGAGATATGAATTTAGTGCCATTGTATTACCTGTGAGGTGACTGGTGCTGTTTATTGTCTCTGTTCCTTTCTAGTCTGTTACTTTTAGGCTCTCTCTTTACTTAGAAGACCCCTTTCAATATTTCCTGTAGGGCTGGCTTGGTGTTTGCAAATTCTTTAAGTTTTTGTTTGTCCTGGAAGCTTTTTATCTCTCCTTCTATTTTCAATGACAGCCTAGCTGGATATAGTATTCTTGGCTGCATATTTTTCTCTTTTACTGCTTTGAATATATCATGCCAGTCCTTTCTGGCCTGCTAGGTCTCTGTGGATAGGTCTGTTGCCAATCTAATATTTCTACCATTGTATGTTACAGACCTCTTGTGCTGAGCTGCTTTCAGGATTTTCCTTTGTCACTAAGACTTGTAAGTTTTACTATTAGATGACGGGTTGTGGACCTATTTTTATTGATTTTGAGGGGAGTTCCCTGTGCCTCCTGGATTTTGATGCTTGTTCCCCTTGCCAAATTAGGGAAATTCTCTGCTATAATTTGCTCCAAAATACCTTCTGCCCCCCCCTTTCTTCTTCTTCTGGGATGCCAATTATTCTAATATTGTTTCATTTTATGGTATCGCTTATCTCTCAAATTCTCCCCTCATGGTCCAGTAGTTGTTTGTCTCTCTTTTTTTCACCTCTTTATTCTCCATCATTTGGTTTTCTATATCACTAATTCTCTCTTCTGCCTCATTTATCCTAGCAGTAAGAGCTTCCATTTTTTATTGCACTTCATTAATAGCTTTTTAAAATTTCAGCTTGGTTAGGTTTTAGTTCTTTTGTTTTTCCAGAAAGGAATTTTTTTTTTCTCCAGAAAGGGATTCTCTAGTATCTTCCATGCTTTATTCAAGCCCAGCTAGCACCTTGATAATCATCATTCTGAACACTAGATCTGACATATTACTAATGTCTGTATTGATTAGGTTCCTAGCTGTCAGTACTGCCTCTTGTTTTTTTGTTTTGTTTTGTTTTGTTTTTGTGGTGAGTTTTTCCACCTTGTCATTTTATTCATATAAGAATAGATGAATGAGAGAACAAAATACTAAAATGGTAGCAATGACCCCAGAAAAATATACACTAACCAAATCAGAAGAGACCCAAAACTGGGGGTAGAAGAAAATGGGGGGGAATATATATATATATATATATATATATTCTTTCCCCCCCACTATATATATATATATATATATATATATATATATATACACACACACATATATATATTAGACTGGTGAATAGAACAGAGCCACACACATGATTTTTGTTGTATTTTGGTCTGTTAGAAGAAACTACCTCTGAAAATTTCAAAGAAAGAAAAACATATATATACAAAAATAAGATAAATATGATGAAGGGATGGAATATGACTGTAAAGATGAAAATTAAAAATGATTTTAGGGGCACCTGGGTGGCTCAATGGGTTAAAGACTCTGCCTTTGGCTCAGGTCATGATTCCAGGGTCCTGGGATCAAGCCCCACATCAGGGTCTCTGCTCAGCAAGGAGCCAGCTTCTTCCTCTCTCTGTGCCTGCTTCTTTGCCTACTTGTGATCTCTATCAAATAAATAAATAAAATCTTTTTTTAAAATTTAAAACTTTTTAAAAAATGATTCAAAAAAAGAATTGATAATAAGAAATGAAGAAAATAAAAAGGATTGAATAAATAACTTGAATTTATTTTTGTATAATTTTGTATAAATTTTGCATAAATTTGAAAATAAATAAATAAATTGAATAAATAAAAAGAATTTAAAATAAGAAGTTGGTTGAAAAAAGAAAAAAAAAGAGGAAAGAATGTGATCAGGCTGGAGACTAGAACAAAGCCATGCACTAGACTTAAGGTGTATTTTGATCTATCAGAAGAAACTGCATTCCAAAATTTTAAAGAAAGAAAAAGCTATATGTATACAAAAAATAAGGTTAAATACAATGGAAGGGATAGAATATGACTATAACAATGAAAATTTTAAAAGATTTCTGAAAAGATATTGATAAGATAAAATAGTTAAAAAACGTTAAAATAGGAAAGAGGAAAAATTTTAAAATAGAATAAGAAAAGAATAAAATTTTTAAAACTTACATTTGAAAGACTAAAGAATCTTGAGGGTAAAGCCATGAATTCTATGTACCGTATCCTGTAGCTTTTTAGTTTTGCATTTCTCATTGATTGGTGAACTTGGTCTTGGCTGGGTGTTCTTGCTGATCTTCTGGGGGCAGGGCCTGTTGCTGTGATTCTCAAGCGTCTTTGCTGGAGGCGGGATTGCATGCCCTTGCCAGGGGCAGGGCTAAGTAATCTGCACAGGTTCACTCTGGGAGCTTTTGTTCCCTGATTGCTTTGCTTTCCGTATAGCTCTGGAGGAAGGAAATGAAGATTGCAGCCTCCTAGTCTCTGGCCAGAGGAGTGGAGAGCTCAGGGCCCCACTCCTTAGTGCGCCCTCAGAGAAAAGCAGTCGATCCCTCCTGTCTCCTTGGTCTCTGGCCACGGCTCCAAGCTCACCGGGCCTGTGACCGGGCATTTCTTTCTCTGGCGCACGATCCCATTTGGAGTCTCCAAACCCAGCAGATCCCAGCTGTGTGCTCCCGCCACTCCTCCCAGGAGGAAGGTGAGTCTCTCGGATCTGCCACTTGTGGGGCCCCTCCTCAAAGAGTAGTGGCCCAACTGTGTCTCAGATCATAGTTTAAGGTTATCCCAAGCTGAGAACCCCCACCCATGGCTCCATCTTTGCCACTGGCTTCCCTGCTCTGATACCTGGCAGCTCTGCCACACTCAGACACCCCCCCCCATCTTTCTATAACCCCGTGGGTCCTGAGATCACACTGTCCCCGTGAGGGCTCCACCCCCACTTAGCCTCTGGAGTGACATCCCTCAATGGGACAGACTTCTAAAAGTTCTGATTTGTGCTCCACTGCTCCACTACTTGCTGGGAGCCGGCCTCCCTCCCTTCCTGCCCCCCACGGTCTGTCTTCCTGTCATCTTGGATTCACTTCTCCACATGTCCTACCTTCCAGAAAGTGGTTGTTTTTCTGTTCCTAGAGTTGCTGCTCTTCTTCTCTTCAACCTCCTGTTGGGTTTGTAGGTGTTCAGAATAGTTTGATAACTGATCTAGCTGAACTCCTGGGACACTATGATATTTAGATCTTCTACTCCTCCACCATCTTGCTCCTCCCTCCAGGCCTCCATGTTTTCTGATGATCGATCCACAATCATTTGAATTACTGTCCCTCTGTATGCAATGTGCTGCTTTTCTCTGGCTGTTTTCCAGAATGCATTTCTTTTCCCCCCCAATTTTATTGAGATACAATTGACATATAACATTATGTACAATATGATGATTTGATATGCATGTTTATTTTGAAGTGATTACCACATTAAGATTACTTAACATATCCAGGGACGCCTGGGTGGCTCAGTTGGTTAAGCAGCTGCCTTCGGCTCAGGTCATGATCCCAGAGTCCTGGGATCGAGTCCCACATCGGGCTCCTTGCTCGGCAGGGAGCCTGCTTCTCCCTCTGCCTCTGCCTGCCACTCTGTCTGCCTGTGCTCACTCGTTCTCTCTCCCTCTCTCTGACAAATAAATAAATTTAAAAAAAAAAGATTACTTAACATATCCATTATCTCACATAATTACTGTTTGTGCATGTGTATGTGGTGAGAACACTTAATATTGGCTCTCTTAGTAACTGTCTGTCTAGACTATAAAACAGCATTGCTAACTATCATCATCCTGTTGTACATTGGGTTCCTAAAACTTATTCATCTTATAACTGAAAGTTTTTACCCATTGATCAGTATCTTCTCATTTCCTTCCACCCCCAGTAACCACCATTCTGCTGTTTCTATGAGTTCAGCTTTTTTCGATTCCACACATGGTTTTTGTGTATCGTATGGTTTTTTACTCTCTCTCTCTCGTATAACTTATTTCTCTTAGCACAATGTCCTCAGGGTCCACCCATTTTGTAAAAAAAAAAAAAAAAAAAAAAAAAAAAAAAAAAAAAAAAGGCAATATCAGGGCACCTCGGTGGCTTATTCAGTTAAGCATCCAACTCTGATCTCAGCTCAAGTCTTGATCTCAGGGTCATGAGTTCAAGCCCCACATATTAAGCCCTACACTGGGTGTAGACCCTACTTACCAACAATAACAATAAAGGCAAGATTTCCTTTTTTGTGGCTGAATAATATTTTATTCTCTGTATAAACCACATTTTCTTTGTCTATATGTCCTTTGATGGACGTTTTGATTGTTTCCATGTCTTGATTATTGTGAATAATGTTTCAGTGAACATGGTGGGAGGTAATGCAGATATTTCTTCAAGATACTGATTTCATTTCCTTCAGATATATATACAGAAATGGAATTTCTGGATTATATGGTAGCTCTCTTTTGGGATTTAATTGAATTTTTTGAAGAACCTCCATACAGTTTTCCATGGTGGCTGCACCAACCCACAGTCCCACCAAAGGGCTCCATATCCTCACCCACACTTAACTCTTGCCTTTTTAAAAAATAGCTATTCTAATATGTGTTAGGTAAGATCCTTTTGTGGTCTAGATTGGCATTTACCTGATGATTATAATGTTGAGCACCTTTTCATGTGCCTGTTGGCCATTTGTATGTCTTTGGGGAAATGTCTGTTTGGGTCCCCTGCCCACTTTTTAAATTTGAGTATTTGGGGTCCTTTTGTTTTGTTTTTTCATTTTGCTATTGAGCTGTATGAGCTCGTTCTATATTTTAACCCCTTATCAAATGTATGGTTTGCAAATATCTTCTCCCTTTCCATAGGATGCCTTTTCATTTGTTAAGTGTTCTTTGGCTCTGCAGAAGCGTATTAGTTGATGTAGTCCCAGTTACTTATTTTTGCTTTTGTTGCTTATACTTCTGGTGTCATATGCAAGAAACTGTTGCAAAGACCCATGTCAAGAAGCTTTTTCCTCTGTTTTCTTTGTTCAGTTTCAGTTCTTATATTTGGGTCTTTAATCCATTTCAAGTTAATTTTTGTAAGTTGTATAGCACAAGAGTCCAGTTTCATTCTTTTGCAAATGAATATCCAAAATGCCAAACACCATTTATTGAAGAGACTATCTTTCCCCATTGGATATTCTTGGCTCCCTTATCAAATATTAGTTGACCATGTATGAGGGAGTTTGGTTCTGGATTCTTGATTCTGATCCATTGGTCTGTGTGTCTGTTTTTATGCCACTACCATATTGTTTTGATTAATATAGCTTTGTAATATAGTTTGAAATCAGGAAGTGTGGTGCCTCTGGCTTTGTTCTTTCTCAGAATTGCTTTGGTTTTTCGGGGTCTTTTGTGGGTCTACACAAATTTTCAGATTGCTTTTCTGCTTCTGTGAAAAATGCCATTGGAATTTTGATAGGGAAAGCATTGAATCTATGGATGGCCTTGGATAGAATGAACATTTTAACAATACTAGTTCTTTCAATCCATTAACACAGTGTACAAGATTTACTCCTTATTTTTAGTTTTCATTGGCTTGATTACAATGTGTTTGAGTACAGTTGAGTACAGTTTCCTTTGATTTTTTCCTGTTGATATTTGCTGAGCTTCCTGAATCTGTAAATGTTCTCTTTCATCAAATTTGGGGAAATAGCCATGATTTCTTTAGTTATTTTTCTGTACCACTCACTTCCTCCTCTCTTTCTGAGACTCCAGTAATATGAATCATGAACTTTTTAAAAAAATTTATTTATTTATTTGACAGAGAGAGATCACAAGTAGGCAGAGAAACAGGCAGAGAGAGAGGGGGAAGCAGGCTCCCTGCCAAGCAGAGAACCCAATGTGGGGCTCGATTCCAGGACCCTGAGATCATGACCTGAGCTGAAGGCAGAGGCTTAACCCACTGAGCTACCCAGGTGCCCTTGAATCATGGACCTTTTAATATCATCCCATGATCCCTCAGGATTCTTTAGTTTTGCATATTCTGTTTCTCTGTATTGTTCAAACTGGGTCATTTCTAATGGTCTGCTATGAGATTCACTATTTCCTTTGCCACATATCCATTCAGTGAATTTTTAATTCAGAAACTGTAATTTTTTGGTTCTAAAATCTCCATTTGGCTGTTTCCATTTTTTCTGCTGAGAATATCTATCTTTCCATTTTTTTCCAAGAGTGTTTACTTTTACCTCCTAGAGCATAGTTCTAATAGCTGCTTGAACATCTGGGTTGTCTGGGGGCTGGGATCTTTTGTTGGTTGTCTTTCTACTTGCAGATTGGTCACATTTTCTTTGTATTGACACTTGAACAAATTTTGGATGGTGTCCTGGACATTTTGAATATCATGTTGTAAGATGCCGGGTAGTATAAAAATCTCTTGGAGGATGAATTTTGTTATGGTGGTTTTAGAAATCAATCAATCCTGGCTAGGTTCAGACCACAAGTTTTGTCTCTTCTTCCATCACTAGTAGATTCAATGGTACCTTAGTTTTCAAAGGTTTTCCTTGGTGGTAATATGAAATGGTACAGCTGCTCCAGAAAATAGCTTACCAGGTTTTTTATAAAACTAAGTAGGCACTTACCAGCAATTATATTCTTGGGCATTTATCTCAGGGAATTGAAAACTTATGTTCACACAAAAACCTGTACATGAATGTTCACAGCAGCTTTATTTAGAATGGCCCCAAACTAGAAACAACCCAAATGCCTTTCCTCGGTTAAATTGTTGAATGAACTCTGGCACAACCATTCGATAGACTATTACTCATGAATAAAAAGGAACAGGTTGGGCACCTGGGTGACTCAGTGGGTTAAAGCCTCTGCCTTCGGCTCAGGTCATGATCCCAGGGTCTTGGGATCGAGCCCTGCATCAGGCTCTCTGCTCAGCAGGGAGCCTGCTTCCCCCCCCCCTCTCTGCCTGCCTCTTTGCCTACTTGTGATCTCTGTCTGTCAAATGAATAAATAAAATCTTAAAAAAAAAAAAAGGAACAGGCTATTGATACATGACACAACCTGGATGGATGTCATAGGAATTACACTTAGTGGAAAAAGCCAATCTTAGAATATTATGTACTGGGGCAGCTGGGTGGCTCAGTGGGTTAAGCCTCTGCCTTCGGCTCAGGTCATGGTCTCAGGGTCCTGGGACCAAGCCCCGTGTCGGGCTCTCTGCTCAGCGGGGACACTGTTCCCCGTCCCCCCCGCCTGCCTCTCTGCCTACTTGTGATCTCTCTCTCCATCAAATAAATTTTAAAAAAAGATTATGTACTTTATGATTCCATTTATATGACTGTCTCAAAAGGACGGAACTACAGAAACGGAGACAAGGTTAGTGATTTTCAGAGGATGGGGAAGGGGATGGGGGTGGGTACAACAGTAAAGGGGCAGCAGGAGGAGGTCTATTTGCAGCAATGGAGCCATTCTGTGTCTCAGTTGTAGTGTTGGTTACACAAATCTATACATGGGATGAAATTGTGTAGAACTAAGTACACACACACTCACATACACACCAACACAGAGTGCAAGTGAAGGCTGGTGAAATCTGCAGAAGGTCTATAGTATGGATAATAATACTGTACCACTGTCAATTTCCTAGTTTTGATATTGCACTACAATTACTTAAGATGCATCATTGGGGGAGCTGGGTGAAGGGTACACTCCTGTGAATCGATAATTATTTCAAAATAAAAACTTAAAAAAAAACTTTGTCATACTGTTTTGGATCTAGGCTCACCTAAGATTTTGTGTCCACTCACCCACAGAATTAGGACTCCCTCTTCCGATTCTCTTCTCTCTAGGATTCACCTCATATATTCTGGCTCACATGGGTCTCCTCTCAGAGATGCAGTATTGGTGATGCTTCTCCCATGGTGTAGCTCTGTAGCTCAGGGCAGGGGTAAGAGAGGGAAAAAAAAAGATAAAATGAAATGAACTCAAGGATTTTCCCCCACATACTTCATCTTGCAGAGGCCTCTATCCCAGTCCTCTGGCTAGGGAGATGGTTTCTCTGCACATCCTACCCTAGAGCTGACCTCTATTCAAAACTGGGAAACCAGAAGAAAAAAAGAGAAACTGAGACTCTCACCCTCATGACAGGTCATTCTTCGGGTTTTGGTTCTTCTCCCCAACCCGCCTGCCATTGGTAACAGGTTCAGAGTCTCAGCTGGTTACTTGGTTACTTTGTTGAGAGTTCTTGGTTGTAATCCGTGGGATGGATGGATTGTAGTGATCTTATTTCGTCTTGATCAGCCTCAGAGAGCCCGACAATACAACTTTCAACATTCCCTAGTACCACGTGAGATCAATATTAATTCCTTTACTTTAAAGATAAAGAACTCGAGGCTTAAAAGAGGTATAGCCACCTCCCCAAACCAGTGTAGCCAATGTTACGGTGAAATATATACATGATTAAAATTATGTCATGGAGCAGACACATGGACCAGAGTTGGAAAACAGGAGAAGACAAAAAAGGAAGCAGGAAGTGGAAGAATAGAGTGCTGGGGAGGAAGAGGCTGAAATGGAAGAGAAACAGAAGACGAGGCAGAGAAGGAGAGAGTAGGGAAGGCATGGAGCTCTCTTCCGCATGTCAGAACAGTATTAATCAATAGCAGTTCTACACTGAGAGTACCTACCCTGAACTCACTGTCCCCACTCCCAGGCAGGTAACCTCCCTGAAAGGTTAGTGCTCCATGAAATTCATTAACTCTGTGAAGTTAGTGCAAGCAAACTGCCAGTCAAAAGCAATGCTGTAATCCTATCTCCCTCTCCCCTCAGGACCCAGGCTTAACCCATTGAGCTTTGCATTCCCTTGTTAACCTCATTTATCCACAGGCAACTGTACAAGTCACCACAACTGGCCAAAGATGGGGATTTTTATTCTGCAGACGAGGGAATGTTTTCTGTCTCTCCACCCAACAGGAACAAGGAAATACGTTGTTCCAGTGACCACTGGCATCCATCTACATCTAGGAGAGAAGACAGCCTGGGGACAAAGCCCATGCAGGACAGCCTGCCTGGGGCCTCCTCTTCCTCTAGATTTCCTGCGTGAGTGAGTCAATTTAAGTCAAGTCTTTCCTTACTTGCAGCCCAAAGCGTCTCAGTTGACCCCTCCTATGCTGAGCTCCTCTTGGTTGTGTGACAGGAGCCACCCATCCCTAGGTTGGTGCTGGAGAACAGCCTCTGTGCCTAGGATAAGAGCAAGCCTACCTCTGGTCACAGGTGAGGAATCCATGTGCATCTATTATTGTCCCTGCCCAGACCATGTGCTGTATTTTTGTAAGTGCATCCTTGGAAAACCCCTCTGTGTTTGTTTATTTGTTTGTTTGTTTCCACGCCAATGAGCCAATGCTTCAATTCTCTGGACACCAACCAACTCTGACACCAACTGGGTGTCCTATAGCCCAATTCAATGCTGGCACTAACTACTAACTCCACAAGTCCAAGGCTCAGTCACACAAGACTGTCCCCATTTCAGATGCCGGTCAGAAGTGTCAGACCCCCAGGTCACCTGCACTTTGGTCTCACTTGGCGACAATGTCAAGGGTTCCCACAACACTCCTCTTCAGGTTTAATATTTTGCTAGAATGATCATGGAACTGGGAATATACCATTACCAGTTTATTAGAAAGGTTATAAGTCAGGAACAGCCAAATGGAAAAAGTGCATAGGACAAGATATGGGGACGTGCACAGAGTGTCCATGCCCTGTCCAGGGACATTACCCTTCTAACACCTCAGTGTGCTCACCCACCTAGGAGCACTCCAAACTCTGTCACTTAGGAGTTTAGTGGAGGTTCCAATTCTGTAAGCATGACTGATAGAATTATTGGCCATTGATGATCAACTCAATATCCTCCCTGGAGATCAGGGGGTGGGGCTGAGAGTTTCAACCCTCTAAATATACCTTGGTCTTTCTGGCAACCAGCCCCCATCCTGAAGCTGTCCAGGGGCCTCCCACCATCTCATCTCCTTAGCATACAAAAGACACTTTACTAGGGGCGCCTTGGTGACCCAGTCAAATGGCTGACTCTTGTTTTCGGCTCAGGTTGTGATCTCAGGGTGGTAGGATAGAACCCTGTGCAGGGCTCCATGCTTGGTGGGGAGTCTGCTTGAGATTCTCTCTCTCCCTCTGCCTCCCTTTGCCCCTTCTACTTTTCTCTCTCTCTAAAATAAATAGGGGTGCCTGGGTGGCTCAGTTGGTTAAGTGTCTGCCTTCAGCTCAGGTCATGATCCCAGGGTCCTGGGATCAATCAAGCCCCATGTCCAGCACCCAGTTCAGCAGGGAGTCTGCTTCTCCCTTTCCCTTTGCCACTCCCTCAACCCACCTCCTCCCCCACCCCCCGCTTGTACTCTCTCACTTTCTTTCTCCCTCAAATAAATAAAATCTTTAAAACTAAGTGCATAAATAAATAAATCTTTTTAAAAAATGACATTTTTATCACTCTACAGATGCCAATGGTTTTAGGAGCTTGTGTGTCAGGAACCAGGGGCAAAGACCAAATATTTGGTTTTTTATTATGCCACATCTTCTTTGACCCACAGGGTTGGGTCAAAGAGACTCCATCTGCCTCCAGGGGTAACCATATGAGAAGGGCTGGCCAGTCAGAGCATTTTATCCTCTTGGTCACAGTGGTTGGCTTCGTGTTGAATTCATGACATGAAGTGGACAAATGAGACTCAGAATATGGAATGGAAAGGCCACTGAGAAAGAAAAGGACTTTCTCTCCTGCTGTGTCTTTTTGGGATTCTGAAAGAACAGAACAGAATGTACCCCTGAATCTACTGGGATTTATCTTGCATCCATATGGGGAGAGCCCACCTGAGAACGAATGAAGGAGAGCGATGTTGAGAGGTGGTCAGAGGAATCCCAACCTGAACTAGATTCACTTATACCTGAGCAAACCCCTAACTTTTTATAAGTGACCATATAAAAAATTCTCCTCCACATTGAGTTGGACTTCTGATACTTGCCACTAAAACGGCCCCAATCAGTATATACCATCCACCACTTGCTACAGGGCCCTCCTCAAACTTCCCTCCTCACTCAAACCCCAAATCCCAAACTCCTTCATTCTTAGAGCTGTGTCTTCTCCATTGGGAGGAGCTCTCTTCTCTAGGCTGGGCTTAATTTGGGAATCTTTTAAAATGAACTGTATGGGGGATATTTCAGGATGCCAAGACACCCAGAGCCCAGGAATAAAATTTTACCCTGGCCTCTCTTCTCTCTCTTTCTCAATCTATCAGTTAGGGCTTCATTCAGATGCAAAAAGGGGGAATCTTTAACACAGTGGTTTAAACAAAGAAATGCCAAGGAAGGTAGAGGGCTCAGACCCATACTCCTTCACCTTTTTTACTCCACCACCCTTGGTGTTTGGTTTCCATGCTTATGATCCCATGTGGGCAGGAGAAAGGGGGAAATGTGGCAACAGTGACCTTCCATCCCAGCATACTGGCAAGAAAGGCATCTTGGCTAGAATGTTTCCTGAGGGTGGGGATCTTTGATTGTTTGCTTAGGTATTCCAAGTGCTTAGAAACATCCAGAGGGAATGAGTGAATGGATGGATGGATGGATGGACAGACGGATGGATGGATGGATGGATGAATGGGTGGATGAATGGGTGGAAGTGTGGTTGGTTGGGTGGATGGATGGGTGGACAGGGGGGTGGGTGGGGGGATGGGAGATAGATGGATGGATGGATGGGTGGATGGGTGGGTGGATGAATGGGTGGATGAATGGGTGGAAGTGTGGTTGGTTGGGTGGATGGATGGGTGGACAGGGGAGTGGGTGGGGGGATGGGAGATAGATGAATGTATGGATGAGTGGATGGGTGGATGGATGGGTGGTTGGATGAATGGCTGGATGGTTGGGCAAATGGGTGGGTGGATGGATGAATGGAAGGATGGGTGGATGGTTGGATGGATGGTTGGATGGATGGATAGGTGAGTGGATGGGTGGGTAGATGGGTGTTTGGTTGGGTGGCTGGATGGATGGGTGAATGGATGAATGGATAGATGAGTGGATGGGTGGATAGATGAGTGGATGGATGGGTGGATGCCATTAAGGGAAAATTGAGTTTTTATCTCCTTATAGCCCCTGCATGGAATCAGGCAAGGGAGAAGGGACTAGAATGCCACTGGTGATCCCTCACATCATCTGCTCCCCACCCCCCACACTGGCATACAGTATCTTGGCATTCTTCATGAGCCTTCCTCCTCCACAGATAAGATCTCTTGTAAGAATTCTTTTTTCAGAGGCGCCTGGGTGGCTCAGTGGGTTAAAGCCTCTGCCTTCGGCTCAGGTCATGATCCCAGAGTCCTGGGATCGAGCCCCACATCGGGCTTCTCTACTCAGCAGGGAGCCTGCTTCTCCCCCACCCCTCTCTCTGCCTGCCTCTCTGCCTGCCTCTCTGCCTGCTTGTGATTTCTGTCAAATAAATAAATAAAATCTTTTTGAAAAATTCTCTTTTCATATATCTGATCATATCTGGCTACCCCCACCCCAATCTTTCTTAGGAGATACTTACCCATCATGAGACATATGCTTCACCAGGGAGATGTATTCCCCACTTTTTGTAACTTCTCCTGGGACAAAATTGATGACAGGAATGATATCCAGCTGTGACTCCAGTGAGGGTAATGGGCTGGGCCCCTCTGCTTTCAGTAACAACAAATTGGCATAACTTTTGAACAAAGACTTCTTATAGGAACATCGCCATCATTCATATTCCATCTGTTGCAATAATGTGAGACTTCTTTCTAGCAATGGTGCATATAGTCAATAGGCCAAATATATGTCTATTTTTCCCCCAAGGGATGGGGATAGAATCATTAAATGTAGACAGAGTATTAGTGCTGTAAAGAATAGTTTGTCTGAGGACCACCAGGAGCCATCTCCCCAATTCTTCCAGGCTGACCCCCCATAATATTCAATCTCCCTACCCTTGGCTGCACCTCACAGTCCTACTACCTCAAATAGGTTCTTCAGTGATCTCCTGATGGGGATCAGAGAAAGCTTTGTTATATTTGCAAAAAGAACACTGCATTTTTGGGTGGAAAAAAAAGGAAAGTAAAAACAGTCACTCATATTCCTCCCAAATAAACCAAACTCTTTCACCTTGCTAGTTCCATTCTTGGCCTTGTTCACATATGTGGGCTCAGTTTACAGAGTGACAGCCAGAGATTTATTTTCTGTTCTGCGTCTGCACTCAACAGTACATCATAAGTGTTCTTCCCATTGCCATAGCCTGTTTGATATATTAATAGCTGCATAATCATCCTCAAATTTGTTGTGCCATAATTTGCTTGACAAATAAATGAGTTTACTTCCAACTTTTTGCCTCTGTAGCTAAGGCTGCAATAAACATCCTTGGGCACATTGCTTGTCTTGTTCTTGGGTGGAGTGTTGGTTGAAAAGCTGCATGAAGTCCACTGTCGGGCTGGTGGCTTGCGTGGCTTGGCTCCACCCCAATCCTGAGGCTACTGGCCAGAAGGAAGCCACTGAGCCTCCGCTGTCAGACTCTTCGCTGGCCACAAATGAACAGAAAGCAGCATGGTCCCCCTGCTCAGTGACATGTCTGCAGAGATAGGTTTGGAATCCCACCCCTGCTTATGGAAGAAACCAGCAGGGTTCACCTGGCAGGAATGGGGATCAGGCAGCCTGTAAGGGTTCCCCGGAGCAGACAGAGCTGTCCTTGCCTCCCATGCTCGCTGGGCTATGTCAGCTCTCAGGTGCTCTCCTCCTCCCTCAGATGCTCCCTGGACAGGCTGACAGTCAAGGTGCCTTTATTTCTAGGATCAAGGTGTGGGCACCTGATTCAAACTAGACAGGTCAGCTGCTTTCTTTCTGGAGGAAAGTGACACTGATTCAGCCCAACAGCTGGGTCCTGATGAAGTCATTCTTCTGTTCCAGCTGCCCAGATCCCCAGAACCTGCTGGGTGCTTGTCCTTTCTGAGCCCAGCCCAGTCACCTTGCCTTCACTTGCAGCCTTCCAAAAGAGTCTCTCTCTGAATGTGTCTCTCCGCCTGTGAACAGAGAGCCCTCCCAGATACAGCCAGGCCCCCTGGTAGAGGGGTCCTGAGGACCTCAGGGACCACTACTGCAGGTCAGCCTGAAGGTCAGCGGTCAGACCCGTGGGCCAGCCTGCCCTGGCCAGCTCAGCCCTGCTGGCGTCTCTTCTCTGGGCTCTCTGGCTCAGCAATTCATCACTCTGACCAAACAAAAACTGACAAAGGACAAAGTGATGCCTTCGATCCTGCTAAAAGGCAGCCATCCCAGTAGCCTGTGCCCACTCAGCATCAGCCCCAAGCCCCACCCGAATTCCTGGACAGAGCCTTTGGCTTCCCAGGCTGGCTAAGTACCAGGAAATTGAGACATCGTCAGAATCCTGAACCTGGCGCTGAACAGCAAGAGGGAGATAAGCCTGGAGTGCGTGGGGACAGGGTTTCCACATTAGCTTCCCTGCTCACTCCTCATTAGCTCGAGCGAGTTCACTGGGCAAAGCGTTCACTCCCAAACTTCAGTTTCCTCATCTGCAAAATGGGTGCAATAATCCCTATGCCTGGGGGGTTGGTCCTCGGGGAGAGTAGCATCCTAGCGCCTGGACCTCGACAGGTTCCAAATCCGAGCCCATTTTCTCCTCATGCCTCTGTCGACAGGGGTTTGCACAGTGACACCTGGCGGGCCCCCAAGCCTGCTCTCCCTCGGTGGGCCCCAGGCTGGGAGGATTGCCAGCACTGTGGGCCCACACTCCCTGTGCCCCTGCCATGACTTCCCTAATGCCATACCACCAGGAAAAGCGGGAAGGGCATCTGCTTCCTTTCTCTAGCGGGCCCAGAGCGGAGAGGAACCTGGGCTGCTTTCAATTTTGAGCTTCCCTGTAGGTTAAAAAGAAAGAAAGTTGCAATTTACGTGTCTACACCAAAAAAGTATGAGACAATGTATGTGCCGGATGGACAAGATAATGGCAGAACTCAGTACATTTTCGGGTAAACTCCTAGGGGTGCTGTCTGTGAGGGACACAAACTCAGAGGTACCAGACAGCCATCTACTTCTTGTAATCTGCAGGATTTGGGGCTGCACCCTCAAAGTCTTGAGTTTTGAGGAAAGAAACATCACCAAATCCAAGGCAGAACCTTCATTGGATCCCATTAAAAATTAAAAAAAAAATCAGTGGTGCAGGGACATTTTTCAATGTTTGGGAACATATGAATAGGGGAGAATATGGAATCATTTTACAGAATTACAGTGGGTTGTCTTGTTCATGGGCGTACAGGAGAACAGCCTATTTGATTACTGATTTTACCAGTCATAAAATGGTTCAGAAAAAAAAATTCTAAAAATAAAAGCAATAGACAGGTAATGGATTTATGACCAAATGTGGACCACGACTGAACCCAGATGGTGGGGTACAAGTGCTTCATTGTGCCATTCTTTACACTTTTTCTTATATTTGAAGATTTTCATTAAGCAAGATGAAAAGAGGAGCCCCTGGTTAGCTCTGTCAGTTAAGCATCTGCCTTCGGCTCAGGTCATGATCCCAGAGTTCTGGGATCGAGCCCCTCATTGGGCTCCCTACTCAGCAGGGAGCCTGCTTCTCCCTCTCCCTCTGCTGCTCCCCCTGCTTGTGCTCTCCCTCTGTGTCAAATAAATAAATAAAATCTTTTAAAATGAAGGAAGGGAGGGAGGGAAAAAGGAAGGAAGGAAGGAAGGAAGGAGGAAAGAAGAAAAAAAGAAAAGGAAAGGGAAGGAAATGTTGGAACTGCCGATTCAAATGTTTTGTACATTTTTCTAAACAAGATGCTATGATGTGTCCCCACTGTCCGTGGGGCACCTTCTGGTGCCTGAGGGTGCAGGACGCTGGCCAGCCTCGGCATCCACCCATCCAGGATGGCCTGTCCTGGGTCATGTCTGGTTGGGATGGGAGGAGCACTGCCCATTCTCACTCAGGCCCCCACTCAAACACTTCACGGGTCCCTGTGCCTCCAGTGACAAGTCTTAGGGAAAGCAGGAGTGACAGTGGTAGCTACAGCTTCCGGGCACCCCTCATCCAATTCACACGGCAGAGCCAGAGAAGGAGAGGTCATTAGATCCACTTCACAGAGGAAAACTGACCCCAGAGAGGACAGGAGCTTGGAGAGCTCACCCACTTGACCTGTGTCAAGGCAGAGACATTCTGGTAAATCACCCTCTGAAAAATAAGAAAAGGAGACAGAGGCAGATGGAAGGGAAGGGAGGTACTTACCACCACGGTCAATTTCAAGGGATCAGTGACTTCACAAATGACTTACAAAATCCCTCAGTACTTAACAGTCAGCACCATGGATTTGAACCCGGTCCTGGGCGTCCATCTCAGAAGCCCCCACCATCTTCTCTGCCAGCATTTGCTACACTTGTTCATCTGCTCACCGCTTGTACAGTTTTGCCACACCTGTGTTCCACCTGACTATTATTACATATTTTCCCCAAGACAACACACTTTAAAAAAAAAAGGTATTTATTTATTTGCAAGAAAGAGAGAATGAGCACAAGCAAGGGGAGGGAGCAGAAGGAAAGGGAGAAGCAGGCTCCCTGCTGAGCAGGGAGCCCAATGCAGGGCCCAGTCTCAGGACCCTGGAATCATGGCTTGAGCCGAAGGCAGATGCTTAACCGACTGAGCCACCCAGGCATCCCACGACACCTGACTTTTTAAAGACGGTTGACATTACTATCACTGAAAATCACTTGCTATAAAGAATAAGGTAATATTAAAATGAAAATTTAATTATTAAAATAAAAAATTCTTTGCACTTCCTAAAATGCCCTTTCCATGTGCTGGCCCGGGGGACCCAGAGGCTGCACTCCGGGGACCTGGGGCCCATCCTTCTGCCACCTCCCATAACAGCCATCATGTGAAAGGGCTATGGCATGTCACTGGGTCCTTCAAAAGGAGGAGACAGTAAATTTGTTATGAACGTGAAAATGTTCAGCCAGTGTTCAGACATGTGTCTTGTACAGGCTTCATGTCCCCACAAGGCTCTTCACCTGTAGACTGTCCTAGGACCTCAGGATCCGTGAGGAACACACTGTGAGCAGCTCCTCTAGGATAGTATGCCCCATGGAGATTGGACTGGGTTTCCATAATCATTTCACCCCCAGCCACAGTTTGGCAGGAGGGAGGTACAGGGTGTTGATCAAGAGCAACAGTGGCAGTGTGGCCGGTATGGAACAAGACCTCCAAGGGACAGAGCCCCAGGGAGGAAATGAAAACAGAGGTTCCTACAGAGGCCAACTAGCACGGGGCTAGTTTCCACCAAAGCTAAATGCGTGCCTACCCAGCAAAGCTGCCATTCCATTCCAGAACACATACTCTTAGAGAGGTTTGCATATGTCCACCAAAAGACACACAGAATCTTCATAACAGTTCTGCACCAAATAGCTCCAAATGGAAACCAATCCACATACCCATCAACAGAAAAATGGACAAATCTGGTGTGGAATACTATACAGCAAAGAAAAAGAGCAACCACGACTACTACTACATGCAAGGAAGGAAAGAATCTCACAGACATAATGTCAAGAAAAAGAAACCGGACCCCAAGGAGTATGTGTTTGTGGTTCTATTTCTATAAAGTCCAAAACAGGCAACAGAAGTCAGAATACAGGGGTGCTAATGACTGAGAAGCCCAGGAAAGCTTCAGGGGTGCTGGTAAGGTTTTCCACCTTGATCTCAATGGTGGTTACAAAGCTGTGTTCACTTACTAAACATCTGTTGAGTTGTATAGGGAAGATTTTTTTTTGCACTTTAGTACAGGTATGTTATATTTCAACATACAATGTAATAAATAAATATAAGAAAAGGGTGTACAAAATACCAGCATAGTGGTAGATGAAGAGAGTGAGAATCAGAATGACATCTATAACCAACACTGTTGAAAAATAAAGAAGCACACGTACAGATAGGATACCTCACATTTTGGGAGAACTGAAAAGATATACATTAAGTGCATTCATAAGGTTGCCTGTGGGGAGGGAATGGGAGAGAGGGATAGGGATAAACGGGAAACTGTAAACAATAAAATAAGATCAGGGTCTCCCTAGGACCAGAGGGATCCTGGGCCATTTCATAAAGAAAAGGAAGAAGAAGAGAAGGGGGAGGAGAGGAAGAGACATTAAATTTTGGACAATCCTTTGAGGTTTCCAACACTCCCCAAGGAATCCAGCTTGGGCTCTAATGCCTGGAGCTCCCCTCACCCCCATGCCATGCAGCATGCTTTATATACAGGCTGTTCCTGTTCGTGGCCCTGGGAGTGATGTTCTCTGAGGAGAAGGGGCATTTCAGATGGGGCTCACAGGTGACCTGGGATTTCTCAGGAGGTGGAAGATGAGAGCATCTGGGATAAGAGAGTCATGTGTTGGGAAGTCAGAGAAATAGCCCCACAGAGGAGGGACCTGGAAGCTGGTGGGCATCTCATTTCCAGACCAGCGTGAGCCTCAGTTGGCCCTCAACACATATCTATCATGAGACCTGCTGTAGCCAAGTACCACCTGTGCTTTTACTAACACTTTTAATAAAAAAATTTTTTTTTACTTTAATGTTTTAGAAGGTAGTTTTGTCCAAAGTATGATGTGGATATGGAGAAATGGGAACACTGGTGCCCTGCTGGTGGGAAGGTAAATGTTGCAGCCACTGTGGAAAATGGTATGACAGCTACTCGAAACATTAAACATAGAGCTACCCTATGATCCAGCAATGTCACTTCTGGGTATTTATGCAAAAAAATTGAAATCAGGACCTTGAAGAGATATTTATACACCCATACTATACCCTAGCCAAAAGGTAGAAGCAATTCCAGTGTCCTTCAATGGGCGGATTAACAAAAGTATATACATACAATGGAATACTATTCATCCTTAAAAAGGAAAGAAATACTGACACACACTACAAGGTGGATGAACCTAGAGGATATTATGTGAAGTAAAATAATCCAGTCACAAAACGTCAAACACTAAAAACCAAACCAAACCAAAAAACCCCAAAAGGTCAAATACTGTGTGACTCCACATATGTATGTATGTAAATATCTGTATACTCGGAGGAGTGAAATTCATTGAAATGGAAAGTAGAGTGGTGGCGACCATGGGCTGGTGGAGGGGGTCGGGGGAAGTTACTATGTAACAGGTACAGATATTCAGCTTTACAAGATGAAAAGAGTTCCAGAGAGGGATGGTGGTGATGGTTGCACAATGAAATGAATATACCAAATGCCACTAAACCCCTGTAAAATGTCAAGATGTCAATTTTGTTTTGTGTGTTTCATGACAATTTTTACAAGGTAGTTTTATATCACTACTATACATGAGAAAACTCTTGCCCTAAAGGAAAGGTATCCATAAAATTAAAACAATTATACTCCAAAATAAGGCAGTATTGATGGTGCCCAGATGCTGGCATCTGCTGAGCCTATGCATGGAGACCTTATCCTGCTCCGTACCCCATGCTTTGAAAGACCGATGTAAAGACAAAGGAGAAAGGGGCATGAGAATGTCAGACACAGGCAGGCCAGGGAATGCCCAGTAAGAAAAGCAGAACAGACAGACTGACCCCCACCAGGCCCAGGGCTGTCTGGGCAGGGAATTCCATGACTCAGGTGCCTGAACAAGGGCTACTTCAGTTCCAAGAACTTCTTGCTCTGTGAGGAAGGGGTCCGCTGTAGGAGGGCCAGAGTAGATCTATCTTTAAGTGCTAGACCCAGGGAGAGATCCTGGTTACTTTGGCCTAGGGCCTGTACTTCCTGGAGACAAATAAATAAATACAATCCAGCCTCAGCACGGCCAGGGCATAGACAGATGATGCCCAATGAGGGTGGAAGGGAAGGATATAGAAGGAGAAATTGTGAAGGCTCTTGCTAAGAGTCACCTGCGGACATCTGATATTTTAGCCAGCACTGCATCCAGACCCTTTTCCTGGAAACAGTGCCTCAGTTTTCCTTTGGGAAGCTGCCTCTTTCTGGGATATTCCGTATATTTGGTTGGGCGAGGTTGACTCTACCCCTTCCCACTACAGGATTCAGAGGATCCAGGCCTGGCCGGTCAGGAGATGCTATCCTTCCTCCTCACCTCAGAACCATAATAACGACACTGCCCGGTACTCTGTAAGCTCCTGGATTCAGCCACAGCTGATGCAGGACGCACCCCTCATTTTCGTCTATGCTTTAGAAGGGTGCACAGCCTAACTGACAAGGTGTTTGTGCTGGGGGCTAGGCAGGTCTCCGCATGATCTGCTCCTTGTCCAGGGACTCCAGAGGTTTGGTCTCGTCTGTAGAGAGCTTTCTCAACCAAACAGGTACCCTTACAGTTCTGGGTTTTGTGGGCCCCCCACACCCGTTTGCAAAGCCACATCCCCTCCCCCCGCGCTCCAGGATGTCCATTACATGACTTGCAGCGGAACGGCTGAAAGGTGGAATCTCTTAGACATCTTCTTTTTTTAATTAATTGTAAAGTTCGAACTGTTTTTCTTTGGCATTCTCGTTCCAAACTTTTCCGCAGCCTTTGGAAAGCTCCCAGGCTCCAGGCCCCGCACCCATCGCGCCAGCCCCACGGACAAGGGCTCCGCGCCCCTCGCACCCTCGTGCAGGCGGGCGGGAGCGGGCAGGGCCTCGCACGCATGCGCGCGGGGGCGGAGCTGCGCCCCAGGCCTGCGCGTTGCCGCTCGGCCGCGGGGAAGAGGGAATGGGCGGAGCGGCGGCGAGTGCGCGCCGGAGGCGGCCGTGGGACTAGCGGGACTTTGTGCTCCACAGACCCTCCTTCGGGTGCATCGTCCCGGAGCCGTCTCCCAAACCTCCCGCCGCTCTCAGGCAAGGCGCCCCAGACTCGGCGGGACCAGCCCCGGGGAAATGGAGTGGGCCAGACCCCACGGCCCCAGAGGGGCCCCGAAGAGACGACCGCGCGCGGCCTGATCCGCCGTCCTCGCCCGGGGACCCATGGGCGCGTCCCCGGGGGCGCGCCGCGGACGTGAGGGCGGCGAGCGGCGGGGCCGCGGCGACGAGGAGGGCCGTGCTCGTGCCCGGCCGCGCGCAGGCCGCGCGCGCTCGCTCCCGCCACAGCGCCGGCCGCGCCCGCCCCGCCTCTCGGCGCCGGCCCGGGAGCCCGGTCCGCGAGCAGCGGCGGCGGCGGCGGCGGCCGGAGGGACGATGAGCGGCGCGGCGCGGGCGGGCCCGGCCCGGCTCGCCGCGCTCGCTCTGCTGACCTGCAGCCTGTGTCCGGCGCGGGCGGACAACGCGAGCCAGGAGTACTACACAGCGCTCATCAACGTGACGGTGCAGGAGCCCGGCCGCGGCGCCCCGCTCACGTTCCGCATCGACCGCGGGCGCTACGGGCTCGACTCGCCCAAGGCCGAGGTCCGCGGCCAGGTGCTGGCGCCGCTGCCCATCCACGGCGGTGAGTGCCGGGCGGGGAAGAGCCCAGGCCGGGCCCGGGGGGCGCGGGGGCGGGCGACGGCCCCCCCGGGCGGGGGACCTGGGGCGCGGGGGCGGCGGACGCGGCGCCCCCACCCCGGCCGGGCTCGCCGCTCCGCTCGACCGGCGCCCAGGGGGGGCCCGCGGCTTCGGTCGTGGTGCAGCCTGGCCTGCTCGGCGGCTGGCAGTGGGGCTCCCGCGGCGGCTGGGGGCTCGCCTCCTCTCCTCGGAGGACTCGGAAAACCGTCCTTTTCGTGGAGTGGGCCTATTTACGGGAGGGCATCGGCCTGCGAGTTTGCGGGGACTCTTGAGACAAAGGCGGCGGAGGAGGAGCGCACAACTGATTCCTGGCGGAGGAGGTGTTCCCCTGCCGGTTCGGAACCCGCAGGTTTGCGCCCGAAATCCCAGACTTAGCGCGGCGCTGGCCCTCGGAGGACCAGGCCCCTTTCTCACGTGGAAACGTGCCGTTTTTCTCAAGTGGCAAGTGGGGGGGGGGTGGAGGAGGAAAACGGGCATCTTCCCTGTTGCTTCTGGCTCCTGCTCTGCCCCTGGAGTTTGACTGTAATTCGACGCCTGGAAACCTCACATTAGGGAAAATCTGACACCGATTAGGACTGGTAGCCAGGTCTTCCGGGCACGGGTGCTGACCGCAGGGCAAATAGATAACATTTTCAAGAATTGTTTTTGAAGCCATTTGGCTTATCCTCGTGTCTTCCTAAAAACACAGCAGCCTCTGATTATTTGGTACAAGACCTATATTTGTATACATCACTGGCTATGTTTTAAAGGAACTTTCTTCCTTCTGATATTTTCTGTGGGTGGTTTTTTTTTTTCCTCCCCACTGCCAACTTTTTGGAAAATGGCCTGCTATCTTCTCCCCCACACTCATCCTGAGAATGCTGAGAGGGGATTTTTTTTTTTAAAGCTGCTATTCATGTTAAGATGACCTAAACAAGGCAGCCTAAATAAGGTAATGGTGTTTGTTCTTATACTTTAAATATTAAAATATCATGCCTCTTACGAGATCTGTGTTTGTGTGCCAAGGTGTTTGTATACTGGTCGAGGACAGAGAATCTTGTGGGGCTTTGGCAGTAGCTTGCCTGCCTCCCTCTCGTGTGGACCTGCCCTTTAAAACTTCCCTTGTACACCAACAGTCAGGTGCTTCGAGTGCGTTCTCATCTTCCCTTCCTTAAAAATGGCAGTTAGGGTCCCCGCATGCCCGCAGAAACAACTTTGGTCTTTGGTTCGTTTAGTAAATATTTGTGTCCCTGATCTGTGCCAGTCACTGTAGTTGGATCACACGGTGTTGCCAAACTGTGGCACTAACAATGGCAGCCTATTTTCTGGTGCTGAGAACCGTGAGGGTCACGTGGAAGGGGAGGAAGAGGAAGAGAGAGAGAGAGAGAGAGAGACAAGCTGTTCTGGAGCAAGAGCAGGCCCTGGGCCGTGTTTTGAAATCTGTGGTTTTCCTTTGGGGCTTGGTTCCCTCTTGCATCCTAAATTCACTATCCTCACGTTTAGACTCTTGCCTCCAGAGGGCTCCATGTTTTAAAACTACTTGTTGCTTGCTTGTCACCCCAAACAAAAGCCCCCTCTTTGAGAAAGCTTGTTTTAGGTGTTGGAGTTACAAGGGTGTTGGGAGCTCACATGCAACGGATGTGTGGGTAAAGGTTTAGCCCCATTCCCTTGTCCCTGGGGAGGTAGCATCGATGTGGATTCAAGGTTCTGAGCCTGGCTGTTCATATACATACTTTGTGACACTAGGAAAGTAAACCGGCTGCATGACCTGAGTTTCATCAGCAAAATGGAATGATGACATACTTGTCTCAATAAGGTTGTTGAGAGGTGTAAATGGTTCCTGCGTTGTTGTTTGTTTTTTTTAAAGTAGGCTCCACACCCAGCATGGAGCTGGACACTGGGCTTGAACTTATGTCCCTTAGATCAAGGCTTGAGTTGAGATCAAGAGTCGGATGATTTTAACTGACTGAGCCACCTAGGTGCCCCATGGTTCCTCCATTATTAAAAAGAGCAGACTTGTTAACCTAATGGATGTCTAAATTGGTGAGGTTTTAGACACCCCATTGAAGTGAACACATTGGGGCAGTGTGTAAAGACTGAGTCTGGGGTCAGTTTCCTTAGGTGTCTGTCTTCCCTTCCCCTTCTCCATCCTCTAGGAGCTCATCTTCTTCTTCTTTTTTTTTTTTTTTAAAGATTTTATTTATTTATTTATTTATTTGACAGAGATTACAAGTAGGCAAGCGAGGCAGGCAGGGAGAGAGGAGGAAGCAGACTCTCCACGGAGCAGAGAGCCCGATGTGGGCCTCAGTCCCAGGACCCTGGGATCATGACCTGAGCCGAAAGCAGAGGCTTTAACCCACTGAGCCACCCGGGCGTCCTCATCTTTTTGTACGTGAGACTGCTCTACATTCTCATGGTGTGCATGGTGAGATCCTACAGGTGGTTTGGATCTGACTTTCTACTGAGGGATCTACGCACATAGGTGCTTTCAGTCCAGCAAATACTAATTGAAATCCTTTGTACCACTGGGGAGACAGAGGGGCAACAGCAGTGAACAAAACAGATAAAAATCTCTTTTCTTCCTGAAGCGCTAGTAAGGGCCGTTTATAAATCAGTTTACCTATAAATCATGAAGTCCAAGACATTTTCCTCCTTTTACAACAGGGACTTAGGAGTGTATCTTAAAAACAACAATGGTGGTATAAACCTGTTAAAATTACCCATGTTTAAGAAATAGCTTACATCAATTATATCTCAGGAAAAAGAGAGAAAGTGGTTATTCTTGATTTAGTCGGTTTCAAAATTTTGTATTTTAAGAAAAAACATTGCAATTCTCGTGATCTTTATGCTTTTATCATTTTGAATTGAAGAGAATTCTTAGCATGTTTGTTGAGGACTTACTGTGTATTGACAGTAAAGTGATATTCAAATCACACGAAAAAGTTATGAGACAGAATTCCTGGCAAAAGCAGCTGTGGGCAATAGATGTGAATCAATCTCCCTTCCCTTCCTCTCATTTCCTTTCCCTTTCCTTCCTTTCCCCTTTCCTTCCTTCCCTTTCCTTCCCTTTCCTTCTCTTTTCTTCCTCTCCTTCGGCTCTGTACCAAACATGGGGCTTGAATTCACTACCCTGACATCAGGGGTCCCTAAGCCAGCCAGGAACCCCTAGATGTGAAATTAATGAAAATGCATTTTGAGGTTAAGTGTTTGGTAGTAAGGAACATAAAAACAAAATAACTTCACATTTTCCTAGAGCTTAACATGGTGACTCATTTTAAATCTATGACTCGATTGGTGAAATACTAGAAACCTGTCTTATTTTGTAGTGCTACCATCAATTAGGCATGTATGAATTCCTGAGCAAAATTTATTTGCCCTATGTCCTTAAAGGATAAGTAGGCAGCTTTTTCTTTCTCAGTGCTTTGGTATTTTCAAAATACATTTTGGAAAGGTTACGTTTTATAAAACAGTTAAGTGTTCCACTTTGAAAATCTGTTCTTTGTCATTACATAGAATGCATTTGTAAATGGAGATTTCATTTGTCTGGTGCTAACGAATTTCACATTGTAACTGAGAAGGAATTCATTTTTAGAAATGGGCTTTTGAAGCGATCCGTCTTGTATTAGCAGATTCCATTTGCTTTCTTATTACTACTTTATTCAAAGCATGAGCTTAGAGCTGGAAGCAGTGTAAAGCCGCTCGTGCCTGCGGTGAGGCAGACCTTGTAACTGTGCTCTGTGTGCGCACACTAACTTTTTGTCTGAGCCTGGAGTGGGGGGTTGGGAAGGAGAAGGCCCTGTGTTGATGATGTCATTGTGTCTGCAGATGTGCTGGTGGGAAGAATCTGGTGTCAGCCACTTTTTGCTTTGCGTAGAAAATTTGAGGATTGGATGTTACAGCCTGAGAGAACAGTCTTAACAAATGTTCAGCTTGTTGGGGGGAAGGGGGTCTTGCTGACTGTACAGATACAATAATATTTTTTAAAAATACTTAGGTTTAGGGGCGCCTGGGTGGCTCAGTGGGTTAAAGCCTCTGTCTTCGGCTCGGGTCATGATCCCAGGGTCCTGGGGTCGAGCCCCGTGTCGGGCTCTCTGCTCAGCGGGGAGCCTGCTTCCTCCTCTCTCTCTGCCTGGTTCTCTGTCCACTTGTTATCTGTCAAGTAAATAAATAAAAATCTTTAAAAAAAAATACTTAGGTTTAAGAAAGTGATTCTGTGGGATGAATCCATTAAACCTGAGCATGGTTTTTAAAATTCTGATGAAGAGTGAAGGAGATGTGGAAATAAGGCCTTAGACAAAAGCAGTCATGTAATGTTGGAATTCATTCATAATGGCAAAGGCAGGGACTGCTGGAGATAGTCAGAGGTTTCAAAATATTCAGAGGAAAAATAGGTATGATCCTGGGAGTAGGGACTCTGAAAGGAAAGAGAATTCAAAAGGAGCTGGAAGTTCTAAAAACCAGACTTTAACGTAAATAACCAAGCAAGCAGATAAAGGAGCTGTATACAATAAATTATATTTATATTGAATTTTATAATTTTTTAAAGATTTATTTGAGAGAGAGCATGAGTGGGGGAAGGCAGACTCCTTATGAGCAGGGAGCCTGATGTGGGGCTCGATCCCAGGACCCTGGGATCATGACACGAGCTGAAGGCAGATGCTTAACTGACTAAGCCTCTCAGGTGCCCCTATATTGAATTTTACAATTTAGAAAATGGTTTTACATACTGTATTTTCCCCTCACTTTTGGATGATCCATTGTCATATAATATTTGAATATTTTTTTAAAGATTTTATTTATTTGACAGACAGAGATCACAAGTAGACAGAGAGGCAGGCAGAGATAGGGGGAAGCAGGCTCCCTGCTGAGCAGAGCCCGATGTGGGGCTCGATCCCAGGACCCTCGATCATGCCCTGAGCCGAAGGTAGAGGCTTTAACCCACAGAGCCACCCAGGCGCCCCAGTATTTGAGTATTTTTTAAAAAAACATTTGACCTTCCCACCAAATATCCATCCTGCTACCATTCCATTTCTCTGTTTCTCTTAATGGCGAAGCTTCTCATCAGTGTTTTCATATTTGCTGCCTTCAGTTTTTCCTCCTGCTGTTCACATTGTGAAGATCTTTGATGCTGTGACAGTGATTCTGATAAAAGACGTGGCATATTTAAATGATATATTATTGGCCTTCAGAATCCTGAGGGTCTCACTGTGTGGAATGGTTTGAAACTAAGAAAAAAGTTAATGGGCATGAATAAATAGTCCTGAATTCTAGTTTAAAAAAAAAAAAAAACCAGCAGCATTGAAGGGTGTTGAAGGGAGATAAGGCTTTAGTTGCCTTTCACAGGAGGGGCCGTCTCTAGTCTCTGTGTATCTGAGCATCTGGATCCTGGCCAGCACTGGTCCTGCTTCATAGAGGCCAGGCCCACCTTTCATTTATGTTTAGTTCTACATATGAGTTTTAAAAGATGGACAGAACACAGAGCATTGTTTTGAACATTATAAAAGAAAAAGCCTTCCTTTGAAGGAAGGTCAGATGAAATGACTTCTTAGATTCCCCCACCTTTATCGAAGTGTGACTACAAATCTTTTTGAAGAACCTGCCAGGATACACTTATGAAGGAGCGTGGTTCTTCTCAAACCAGTCACATGGCCTCGTGTATGTACACATATCCACCTCGTGTGTGTACACATATCCACACACGTCCTGTTTAGCAATGAAAACAGATATTGAAACACTTCTGGAATTTGTCTTGTAAGGTTATCTTTTCAATTAAACAATTAAAAAAAGATGTGCAGGGTAACAAAACTATGTCTTTTGTAGATAGATTTGAATTTTGACGACAATTGAAAGTTATTTTGAGGCAGTTCTTTTTTATGTGCTTGTCTTGTGAACTCTCTTTAGATAATTCTCCAGACAGAAAGTCCAGTGTGATTGAGGCCACATCTGTGGCATCTCGGGGATGAATGGGTAATCCTTAGAGCTGATTCTCTTGAGTATTTAACAGTCTTGACTTGTTTACAAAATGAAACTGCTTTTCAAGACCATCAACATTTGTATTATCATCTTTAGGATATCTTACACAGGAGGGACACCTGGGTGGCTCAGTTGGTTAAGCGGATGCCTTCGGCTCAGGCCATGATCCCAGCGTCCTGGGATCGAGTTCCACATCGGGCTCCTTGCTTGGCGGGGAGCCTGCTTCTCCCTCTGCCTGTGCGCTCTCTCTCTCTGACAAATAAATTAAAAAAAAAAAAAAAGAATATCTTACACAGGAGACATTATTTTCTATAAATTGTGTAGCTTTTTTTTTTTTTACTGTTGGAAGCAGTTTTTTGTTGTTGTTTTTATTTTTTCAGTGTTCCAAGATTCATTGTTTATGCATCACACCCATTGCTCCATGCAATATGTGCCCTCCTTAATACCCACCACCAGGCCCTCCCAACCCCTCACCCACCTCCTCTCCAAAACCCTCAGTTTGTTTCTCAGAGTCCACAGTCTCTCAATGTTCTTCTCCCTCTCTGATGTCCCCCAACACCCTTCTCCTCTCCATCTCCCAGTGTCCTCCGTGTTATTCCTTATGCTCCACAAATAAGCGAAACCAAATGATAATTGACTCTCTGCTTGACTTATTTCACTCAGCATAATCTCTTCCAGTCCCATCCATGTTGATACAAAAGTTGGGTATTCATCCTTTCTGATGGCTGTGTAATATTCCATTGTATATATAGACCACATCTTCCTTATCCATTCATCTGTTGAAGGGCATCTTGAGTCTTTCCACAGTTTGGCAGCTGTGGCCATTGCTGCTATGAACACTGGGGTACAGATGGCCCTTCTTTTCACCGCATCTGTATCTTTGGGGTAAATACCCAGTAGTGCAATTGCAGGGTCATAAGGAAGCTCTATTTTTAATTTCTTTTTTTTTTTTTCTATTTTTAATTTCTTAAGGAATCTCCACACTGTTTTCCAAAGTGGCTGCACCAACTTGCATTCCCACCAACAGTGTAAGAGGGTTCCCCTTTCTCCACATCCTCTCTAGCACTTGTTGTTCACTGTCTTGTTAATTTTGACCGTTCTAACTGGTGTAAGGTATCCATTGTTGGAAGCAGTTTTGAATAAAACAAAGGGAACTCGTTAAAAGTAAAATGGCATAAATACAAAAGTACTTAAGTACCTGCTCTGGGGAGCCTGGGTGGCTCAGTGGGTTAGGCATCTGCCTTTGGCTCAGGTCATGATCCCGGGGTCCCGGGATCGAGTCCCACATCGTGCTCCTTGCTCAGTGGGGAGCCTGCTTCCCCCTCTCTTACCGGCTTGTGTGCGCTCCGTTGTTATCTCTGTCGCATCTCTCTCTCTCAAATAAATAAAAATCTTTGAAAAAAGCGCCTACTCTGTGCTTGTGTCCCACGCATCCTACAGTATGTGCAGAAGGCGCAGTGTGCACTTCCTGCCTGGGGGAGCTCAGCATTCATGTTGAGACCAGCTTTGGGCGACACCACCAGCACCTGCCATTGTGGAAGGTGGAGCGTGCTGTCTTCCCCCATGGATGTTTTTCGGAAGCGGGGTTCGGCAGACGACAGCCACCTGTTCCTGTGAACAGATTATGGAAGATGGCTGTGGCCCTTTGGTCACGTGTCTGGGGTGGCTTTTGAACTGGGTGGTTGTGACAGGAGTGTCTGTGGCCTGGAAGCCTAAAGAGCCTAGTCCCTGGCCCTTTAAGAAAATGTTTGACAATCTGTTTTCTAAAAGTTTGTTTATACCTTAGTTTTTCCCATGAAAAACTATGTTATGGATTTATGGATGAGGGCTTGATTCCTAAATTGCCCCAGACTATGACTCCTGGCAGTTAGGGACGATGGCGTCTTTGTTTCAGCCCAGCACCTAGGACTGTGCCTGGCACTAGCAAGCCACTGGATTATAGGATTGCATTTTGTCTTGTGCTGTTTGGTCTGGTAGTGAGACTGATAGCAGGCTCTGTAGGAAGGTGGGGCTAAGGGGTGATGGACAGGGTATACCGTAGGGCCTCTGTTAGTGTGCTACAGTGTAAATGGCATGAAGACCAGAGAAACAAAAAATGGTTTGGACGTGTAGTCTGGAAAGGTTTCGTTGAAAAGGAATTTGAAGTCAACCTTGATCAGTTCTCTTTTCAGCCAGTAAAAAGGACTGGGTTTACTTCCCTACCTAAAATGACTAGAAAGCTGGACAAAGTTATGAAACAGCAGTTTTAGAAATAGGTCAGCAAACAAAGACAGTGATCCCTGAGAGAAAGGGAATAAACAATGGAGTCGTTTGACTGCCCCAGCCTCCAGCCTGGAGAGTTTCCATGTTGCAATGCAAGCAAGAGGAATCCAGAAGGAACCCGGTGGGCTCCTTGAGTTGCTGAGACAGAGTTCAGAGCTCAGGGAGGCCACGGGTTTGGAATGGGCTTGGGTATGCAAGGAGGTAAAGCATGAGAAAGGAGGGAGCTGCACAGAGTGAGCTCTGGAGAGCCACAGTGGGTCCTCTCAGGTCTTTGGTTGAGTACTAATCTGTACATTTTATGAAGAGCTGTCAGAAATTAGCAGACAGAAGAACTCTGGGAGTTCCCATGAGGCTGGGAATAGTTCATATTCTCGTCAGTCCGTGTAGGGAGACCCTCTAATGCACAGGGCATGGAGCAAGGCCACGTTAGTGCTAAATAAAAGCCTAACACAGCTTAGAGGCACACTTTCAAAGGGTCAGACTGATTCCCAGTAACTGGTCCAGAACAAAGCCTGACAGTAGTTAAAGGGAGGCAATGCCATCTGGGTCCCAAAAACATAAAAATATGCAAGACCAATATCCAGTCAGAAATGACCAGACATGGGGAGGAGCAAGATGGCGGAGAAGTAGCCGCTGAGACGACATCAGGTAGCAGGAGATCAGCTAGATAGCTTATCAAAACATTGCGAACACCTACAAATCCAACGGGAGATCAAAGAGAGGAAGAACAGCAATTCTGGAAACGGGAAATCGACCACTTTCTGGAAGGTAGGACTGGCGGAGAAGTGAATCGGATAGACCGTGGGGGAGGGGCCGGCTCCCGGCAAGCGGCGGAGCCACGGAGCACTAAATCGGGACTTTTAAAAGTCTGCTCCACGGAGGGACATCGCTCCAGAGGCTAAACCGGGGTGAAGCCCACGCGGGGTCAGCGTGGCCCCAGGTCCCGCAGGGTCACGGAAGGATCGGGGGGTGTCTGAGTGTCGCAGAGCTAGCAGGTATCGGAGCGGGAAGCCGGCTACAGAGACAGAGCCGAGGAGTGAGCTCTCAGCTCGGGGTTACCTTGAACCAGTCGCAGGGTGGGTGAGCTCGGAGCGAGGCCAGAGGCGAGGGAGATGGGAGTAGCCGGGGCTTTTCTCTGAGGAGTGGAGCCCTGAATCTCAGCTCTTCCGGGCCGGAGACTAGGAGGCCGCCATTTTCATTCCCGTCCTCCGGACTCTACGGAAAGCGCTCAGGGAACAAAAGCTCCCGAAAGCGAAACCGAGCAGATTACTTAGCCCGGCCCCTGGGAAGGGCGGTGCAGCTCTGCCTCGGGCAAAGACACTTGAGAATCACTACAACAGGCCCCTCCCCCAGAAGATCAAAAGAAATCCAGCCAAGACCAAGTCCACTTAACAAGGAGAGCAGCGGAACTCCAGAGGAGGAGAAAGCAAAGCACGGAATTCATGGCTTTCTCTCCATGATTCTTTAGTCTTGCAGTTAATTTAATTTTTTCTTTAAAGGGCATTTTCCTAGGGTCTTTGCCACCCTTTTAGTATTTTATTTGCTCCTTCATATAATCTTATCTGGAAAAAATGACAAGGCGGAAAAACTCACCACAAAAAAAAGAACAAGAGGCAGTACCAAAGGCTAGGGACCTAATCAATACAGACATTGGGAATATGTCAGATCTAGAGTTCAGAATG